>VXCM01008498.1:0-16897 GCA_014773175.1 Lucifuga dentata
CATCAGAGCCGCCCGTTCTCCTGAGCTCTGACCAGCCGTCAGAGCCGCCCGTTCTCCTGAGCTCTGGTCAGCCGTCTGTGCCGCCTGACCTCCCGAGCTCTGACCAGCCGTCGGCGCCGCCTGTTCTCCCGAGCTCTGGCCAGTCATCTGCGCCGCCTGTTCTCCCGAGCTCTGGCCAGTCATCTGCGCCGCCTGTTCTCCCGAGCTCTGGCCAGTCCTCAGAGTCGCCTGTTCTCCCAGACTCTGGTCAGTCCTCAGAGTCGCCTGTTCTCCCGGACTCTGGTCAGCCCTCAGAGTCGCCTGTTCTCCCGGACTCTGGTCAGCCCTCGGAGCCGCCCGTCCTCCCGAGCTCCGGCCAGCCCTCTGAGTCGCCCGTTCTCCCAGACTCCGGCCAGCCCTCGGAGTCGCCCGTTCTCCCGGACTCCGGCCAGCCCTCGGAGTCGCCCGTTCTCCCGGACTCCGGCCAGCCCTCGGAGTCGCCCGTTCTCCCGGACTCTGGTCCGCTCTCAGAGCCGCCTGTTCTCCAGGGCTCCAACCTACTGTCAGTGCCACCCGAGTTCCTTTGCTCTGGTCCTCTGTCAGAGCCGCCTGATATCCTGGGCTCTGAGCGATCATCAGAGCTGCCAGTCCAGCCTGGGCTCCTGAGCCTTGACCAGCCTTTGGAGTCGACTGTCCTGTATAGTTTACTGCATGGTGCCATGAACATTGAGCCTATCTGCCCAGGTCAGCCACCTTCTGCTCTACTGGGTTTCCAGCGCCTGGGCCGACCACCCGAGTCTTCTGCTCCGCCCGGCTTCCAGCGCCTGGGCCGACCGCCGGAGTCTTCTGCTCCGCCCGGCTTCCAGCACCTAGGCTGACCGCCCGAGTCTTCTCCTCTTGCCTGGATGGTGGTGGGCCGGCGGACCTATCTGAGGAGTACTAGCTGCTGTCGGACTTTTTAGGGACGTCGGGAGCCGTCCCTTAGGGGGGGTTTCTGTCACAGTTCTGCATGTCTGGTCAGCCACTCACCTGCCATTTCTGCCTGCCTGGTCCTCAGCTACTCACCTGCCATTTCTGCCTGCCTGGTCTTCAGCTCCTCACCTCCGTTCATCAGCCTGATTCATTTCAGGTTTGGACGCTGTCACCTATTAGCACCAATCAGGCATGGATTTAAGCCCCAGTCTCACACTCACCCTTTGCCAGATTGTTCTTAGCTATCCTCGATGCAAGACTCTCCAGCGTTTATTTGTGGACTGACATTCTGTTACCGACTCGGCCTGTCTTGGACTATTCTGCTCGTCGTTTCCTGGAAACCACCTCTGCCTTCTGTTCCCGACTCCGATTCTGGTCCCTGCAACTGGGTTCCCCGTCTGTCAGTCTCTGTGTTGGCGCTTTGTCCTGCCTGTTGTTCTGCCTGCTTCTGTGTTGGACTGAGAACTCTATTAAAGAACTTAACTTGTCAAAGTGTACTGTGTGCTGCATTTGGGTCCAAACCCCATCCGTCACAAAACAGGTGTAGAAAATGGATGGATGATGAGAACGCGACGTACACTGCCTGGTGAACACACACACCTTAGAAGAGCAGGTGGTCATCAACAAGCACCTGCAGAACGATGGAACTGTTATTCGTTATATCTGAAAAATGTTAGTTTTTCACAAATAACTTGACACACCACAGAAACGATTGTTTTACCCACACTGAAAGTTTCACCCACCACATGGTACTCAGCACATGTGGTGAGTTTATAGAGCGCCATGGCAATGCACTCTCAGTGTCTGTTGGCTGCATTTAATAAGGTGTGTATAACTGCTTACAGGCTGTAATAAGTATTCTTCCACACCAACGGTTTCATTTAAACTGTCCACTGTGGTGTGTTTTGCTGTGGACATTTGTTTATGTAGAATTAAATCACCTCTGAGATAATCTGCGTAACGTAGTTGATGGAAACGCATATCAATTTGCATTTCCTTTAATCGAATAATTAGAAATGCACATTAAATATGCGAATAAGTTGGATGGAAATGCAGCAACCATGTCAGTGCTCCACAGAGAGAAGTGAAAGTGAAACTGTGTCCCGTTATCCCTGTTTGTAATTAGGTGGAGATCACAACACACAGGACAGAGAATTCCTGTTTAATAAACTCTCCCCTCTCCTAAAGGGAAAGTCTGTGTGGTTTTCCACATTTATATTATTAATCATGTTAGGATTACACACACACACACACACACACACACACACACACCCTTCCATCTCTATGACAGCAGNTGTTAGGATTACACACACACACACACACACACACACACACACACCCTTCCATCTCTATGACAGCAGCTTTTTACCCCATCTCTTAGTGTAGATATTCTGAAATAGTCGTCTCCTGATGAGATGTGTGACCTGATGGCGTGTTCTTCTTCAGGTGGGAACAGATCCACATTCTTCTGTTAAACTTTTCACTGTAAAACTCACTGAGTCAAGCGACTGCAGCGATGTCGAACAATGAACAACCATAGATGCACCTGGTGAGCAGCAGCGCGTTGCAGATGAAAAGCCAGAGACTACAGGAGTGATGGATCTGTGCTCCACAGAGCGTCATGTGAGAACGTGTCACAGCCCTCGCACACGTGTGCACACTGTGGTTCCATACTGACCTGTAGATGGTGCTGACAGTAGAGGGGAAGTCCACCTGCAGGTTAGTGACAAAGCGCTCAGTCAGACGCTGGATACTGGCTTTGTCTGGCGTCTGTGGACAGAAACACATCGTATGAAGATGGACAGCTTTGGAACGTGTGTGTGTGTGTGTGTGTGTGTGTGTGTGTGTGTGTTTGTGTGTGTGTTATGTCAGCTGGTGCTCCTGAGGGAAGGTTTGTCCCGTCTCTTTGAGCAACAGGAAATTTCTGATTGTTGGAGGTTCAGTTTGTTAATGAACAATCACTAAACTTGACTGCAACATACTGGCATTACATTTTTAAGAGGAACTAAGAACATTATTCCTATATAGTTTAACAAATATGAAAGAATACAAACAACACTAACAAACTACTGTATGCACTTATGCAACAAATCATCTTGATGAGGTCAGCGATAAATCAGTCATCCATTTACTGCCGTGTGAATCAGCCAGTTGAGAAACCAACAATTTATTCCATGATTCAGACCAAAGCAAACGATCTACAGATCTAATTCAGACCAGAACAAATGATCTGCAGATCTGATTCAGACCAGAACAAACAATCTCCAGATCTGATTCAGACCAGAGAAAATGGTCATGGTCTGGTCTGATTGTGATCTGATTCAGACCAGAACAAATGATCTACAGATATGATTCAGACAAGAGCAAACGATCTGCTGATCTGATTCAGGACTAGATCAAACAATCTACAGATCTGACTCAGACCAGAGAAAATGGTTTGCAGATCTGATTCAGACCCGAGTAAACGATCTAGGTCTGAAAACAATCTTGGTTTTCATCGTTTTCACAGCTGAGAGTTAAAGAGCCTGACAGCTTCAGGTCCTCCAACAGCTCCAATAAAAACGCTGTTTCAGGAACACAAAACTATCTGTGCACTGGCTTCTTTTATAACATTGGAATCCGTAAGTACAGATATTATAAACACCCAATGAAATAAACACTAAAGACCTGCCATTTTCATCAGCTTTAAGTGGGCAGCTTTAATAATAATTAATTCATGTCGGGGTGCTGCTGGTTTATCTCCCACCTTTGTGTCCAAGCCCGGTATGAAGACTGAGGGTACATGGAACATGTGGTTGTAGAAAGCAATTTCCTTAGCCGAGTAGTCCCTCATTGGTCTCACTGTTATGATGTCACCATACCTAGGATCTGAAAACCCCTGTCTCTCACACACACACACACACACACACACACACACACTTTGTTTACTCCACTCTGTACAGAGACTCCACAGTTGCATCACTCATGTGACATCATTATATCTGAAGAACTCAGCTGAGGTTAGCATAGCGGCTATGCTAACAGTGTTCATACATCACTGGCAGAGCATCTTTGGAAAAAAAATCCTTGTCAGAATGTTGTATTTAAAAAAAAAAAAAATCTCCTGAAATTTCTTTTTCCACTATTTGTACTGGTGTCATGTTTAGTGATAAAAAAGTCACCGCTTCACTAATTTCACTCCACTGTTAGCTTGTTCTGTCACAGGAAGTATACAGCTAGCTAATGCTCCAGCTATGCTGGACTGAGTCAGCATCACTTCCTGTTTGTTTTGCATCTCAAATCATCTGAATGGTTCTCCTCCTCATGTGACTCGTATTCACCAAGTGTTTCTGCTTCAGGTGGAGAAACTAATTAGTTGTTTCCACCTTTAGCTGTTAGCCACTTAGCCTTGAACCTGAGCCATTTCAAACAACAGAAGAAGCTCCTTTTTAGGAAATAATTCATCAGACGCTGACCTGCTACTTTCAGACCTGATTGTTTAGTTTCTTCTTGATGTGAAAATTCATCAACATGTCATCACATAACAATATCTTCAATATTATAATATGCAAATTTTTATTATATAAACAAATTTATATACTGGTATTATTGTGATAAATACAACATGGCAAAGTGTTAGCTTAGCTGCTATGCTCACTTCAGTTGAGTTCCTCACCTTTGGGTTGATGGTTTTTGCTCTTTACATGTGATCTTAAACTTTATCTAATTTTATTGGGGAAGGAGTTGTCAACGGGAAAGTCAGCTGGTCAGACCTGTGAAAGATCCCACAGGCAGACTCAGCTTCCTCGTCAGGGCAACCTATGACACCTATGAAGCGCCAAGCCGAGGGCGCCACCAAGACTGTTTTCCCTGCCAAAGACTGCAGGAAGCCAGGAAGCTCTAGTTCCCCAGAGAGACAGCCACCACAACTCTCCGCCGTGACATAATGATGTGGTCCAGTGAATCAGGCTCCTTGACAAGCTAACCTTTCTATGGGAGGAGGGATAGACGCCACTTCCAAAAAAAAGAGGGCCAAGTACTCAGATCTGGCTGCTGAGTGCAGGAATGCTGCCTGGAGGACTGACCGCCATCTATCTGGTGTTAAATAAATTTTGCCATAGAATCAGGAGCAACTGCCACATCACAAGGTTTATTCAATACGTGCACGGAGAACGCCATGTAGCCATTCTGCTAACATGGAGTATTCTGAAGGGTAGTAGAGGAAGTGAACATTCTTATACACATTGTGATGTCATCATTGACGCAAGTTACTTCTCAAAGATCATCTTTTCTCATGATTCTAGTCCTTCACAATTTGTTACATTTTAACGCTTTCATGGACAAGACATACTGACTTTTCACAGGTGTACAGGTCAGTGGTCTGATATACATTTTTATTCCACACTGGTCGAGATCGGATGCCGAGGTTTTGTCTGCATATTAACCGCACACCAGGAGTGAAGTAGCGAAAAGCCTTAAAAAAGAACTTCCTGAAGAGGCAGAGAAGGTTAGCTTTTGGCTTTGGCTGAAGAGGAAAGAAAAGAGCTGTGGAATGAACATGTGATACGAAGGCTCCCTCCCACTGCTCCGCCACCAGGAGATGTTGCGGGATTAAAGGAGGGACACACTGGTGAATGGTGGTCCCCCGGTGACTCAGCTAATGACCCTGCAGCTGCCCCATGCTGGAGGAGGTGCGACATGCCCCAGCAGGTTGTAACACCCACCTGTGTACCTATTATGATACTATTTACTGTATGTTTTATACATGACTGAAGACAAGCAGCTCAACTTAATCTGAGTTACTATTTACAAGCTAAAATATTACAGGATTTAGTTATTTATACTTTTACTGAAGGGAAAAACTCTGCTGTTTCTACTTTTATACTTATTCATTTTTATTCATGTTGTTACAGGTTGTAGTACTAGATCAGTGGCCGTTGAAATCGTGCCTATTCGGACCAGGCTGGACTTTATGGTGTGCGCCGCAGTCTGCCATTACTGCCCAAGGAGCAGAGCATATGCTGCTGCACCCGGAGCATATCCTGGCATGCGGAATACTTTTTAATTCAATTCAATCGAGAACCGCTCATCCAAACAACTTCGCATGCGACACTGCACGTCCTTGGGTCCTGAGCAATAAACCTGCCGAATTTCAACTTCATACAGTGTCTGGTGCTATAAATAGATGGACGGACAGAGATTTCTGGCTTTATAGTTAGATTGTTTACTTCTAAAACCACCATGACAACGTTGTTGCGTGTTACATTGTTCATGAATATCATTATTGTTCAAATACCTTCAGATATCATGACACTCCAAACCCTAACACACACACACACACACACACACACACATACGTACCGTGTCCTCAGACAAGTGTGCTCCTCTGCCCTGTGATATCCTGGTGATCAGTGTGACAGCCAGTCGTGTGCAGCTCTCTGCCGTCATCACTTTGCTGTAGCCTTCAGAGCGAGCCGTGTGCACCAGCACATGCTGCCTGACAGGAGAATACACAGAGAACATGCAGAGAACACACTGAGGACACACAGAGAACACACAAAGAATATGCAGAGAACACTAAGATCTGCAGAATCAGCCTGTTGGGTCTGATTCCGCCTGCTTTACAAACTTACTGACTGCAGCTTTAATGTGTGGCTCTGTGAAACCCTTTGAGACGTTGGCTACAAGTAAACTTGACTTGACTTGATGTTTTTGTGTATAGTGTGCGGACCAATCACGTGAGACCAGGAAGTGATGCTTTAAATTCTGCACTTAGATCACACATCTTTTAAAAATGATGAAGCAATGGAGGAAGAGAGAGGAGTGTTTGGTTAAAGCTGAAACTAAAAGAGGAGCAGCATTGACCTCTGACCTTAACGTGTGCAGCAGGTCTTCTTTGGCCGTCAGCGTCTTTGCAGAGTCGAGCAGTCGCTGCAGGGAGTGTGTGTCTGAATCCTGGACGTGTTTCAGCGACAGGTCAGCGTGCATCTCTGAGGTCACAACGCGGCTGGTGTCAGTCTGAATAAAATGATCCACAGCCGCTTTGTAAGTGCTTGCAGGCGGAGCTGGGGGGGAGGGGACAGGAACCAGCACTGACCTGGGAAGATGAAGAACCTGAGGAAGAGGATGCAAGACATATTTAATCTCAGTCAGCATCAACTTTACACAGTTTAACTAAAGAAAGCAGTATTTAACACATTTACTTTCACGGGTCCTTGGTGAGAAAACGTTGTGCTAATGCTAGGTTAGCATCCGAGCTCTGCTGACACGGATCCACCAGGTGCTGCTTACTTTCCTATGAGATGCTGAACCATGTTGACGTGGAACGTGAAACATGTGGTCGCATCACATAATTGCTGCAGATCTCCTACTCGACCACGTTTCAAAGCTGCTCTACAGATCTGAGGAGTTTCAGACATTTTCTGCTTTGACATGGTATAAATATCACCATGTAAATCATCAGGTAGAAGGTGTAGCACAGGTGGTCAGCAACAAAATTGATGAAAATAATTGTTTTTCTAATGTTTTTCACTAAAAAGTGTATAGGATCACTCAGGACCCGAGTTATGTATGAGTATCACTTTTTTTTTCCTGGTATATAGACAGCAAGAAATAGTTGTGTTTTCAGCTTTGGTCTTTAGGTGGCGCTGTAGTGTCAATATGATGGACAAACGCTGAAACTAGCAGGAAGAAGCTGTTTCTGCTGTAAACTATGCTGCTAGCTTACTGCTACAGAAAGACGCTGCAGCGCCGTGTCAGAGCTTCATGCAGAGCAGCATCGCTGTGATGCTCTGGCTCTGATGACGGGATCTATAAGTCATTATAAAAATATAATATGGCAAAAAAATGATTTTTTTGTGGGTTTGTTGTCGTTCATAAAATGTTCTGAAAAGTTTACAAGCAAAAATATTTCACTTTGTAGCTCAATTTGTGTTGCGTAAGTTACAGGTCCCTAACGACCCGACGTATGTAGGAATGGATGGAAAATGTCTCATGCATTTAAGGGTTGATATGAGGATAAACAGTCTTCAGATTAAACTAGATATGATGGAATATTTCAAAGCTGCATATGATCCATGTTTGTTGTCTGAGCCTGTTGGAGGAACACGGAGTTTAAATGATGAATCATAGTGAGTAGAAGCAGCAAACATACCTGTTCCAGAGGTACAATGTGGAACGGGAAACCCGTGGCTTTAAATACAGCCTGCAGCTCTGCTACCGTCTTCTGACGGTCCTCCAGAGACCGACCCACAGCTCCTCCCTCTGAAAACACACACACACACACACACAGTCACAAAAATCTCCAAAATAACAAAAAGCCTTTAGGCTCACAAACAACATGGAGGTGATGTATAAAAGAATCACAGCAACGACACGGTAAACGTGCTTTGATAAGTTTACATAAATCAGAGCATCGCCATCACGTTACCGTCTTGTTACTGACATGTTACATCAGCAAACTTTAACTGTTTTATGAATTGCTTCACCGACGTGTAAATAAGCATCATAACACCTCTGAAAGATGGCGGTAACAGACGTGTGAATGCTGACATTCACTGACATGTTAAAGTGGCATTTGTTTTTTGAATCACACTCAGTTTATTATGAATAACAGCAACTCACCATCGATGTAAACGACACCAGGATTAAAACGCAGCTTCTTCTGAGCCTGAAGACTCAAACCCTGAAACGAGAATTCAGCTGCATGAAATGACCAGAGAGCCGAGTCTAACCAGTAGACGTAGACACGCTGACAGAGACACGCTGATATGCTCAGACATGCAGAGACGCTGACAGACACTGACTTGCTCAGACATGCGGACAGACAGACATGCAGAGACACGCTGGCAGACACACTGACACGCTTAGACAGGTTGACATGTTCAGACACAATGACAGACGCTGACACGCTCAGACATGCAGAGACACGCTGACAGACACGCAGACACGCTGAGAGACCTGCTCAGACACGCAGAGACAGGCAGACAGACATCAGCACACAAAAACACTCAAAGATTCTAACTGTTGCTGGTCTTCAGGTTTGGTTATACTTGTTGTCACCGGCAGCACGCCTCCACAGAGAGCAAAGGCATTTCTACTTGTCATTGCATTATTCCCCTAAACCACGGGGTCAGTCGAAAACATCCACTTTTGAAAAGTGCTCCCTTCGTGCGAATGTCACGGAGGTGCACAACCACGCGACACGACGTCACAGAGGCCCAGAGCGTCGTGGCGGGGGCACCGCGATTACATTACCATCACACCCTCACAACGATGGCAAATATAAACCAAGCTTGAGTCCTGATAATCCTGGTGGCTGTCAGTTAATCAGACGTGTTAGCACATCCACGTATTAGCTAAGTCTTCACATGCAACAACAAAGCCAATCATCTAGCAGCAACAGCTGAATGATTGTGTTGGTTTATATTGTATAAGAACATTGAGTTTCTTGCTGTGACAGTGTGATGGTGAGACAGACGGAGACGGACACCTGTTGGACTTGGTTGAGCATGGAGCAGGAGGAAGGACCTCCAGACACCGCCAAGAGCACCTACAAGCAGAAAAAAAACAAAAGTATCATGCTTAACCAGACAAACGTGATTAACGTGTCCCCTTAACGAGACAAACGTGGTGACTCGCGTGGATTTGTCACCTGAACATTTAATTGTGAAAGATTAGGGGATTTGGCAAAATAACAGGAAAACTAAAATACGGTTTTACGTTTAGGAAAATGGTTTCAAAAACGTAATGTGTATTTTAAACATGCAAAACCACCGGTGTGGTCCTTTAAGCACACATATACATATGCGCACGCACACACATACTGTATACACACCTTTTCTCCAGGGAAAATTATCCTGTTTTTTCCCAGCATGGCCCTGAACTTGTGAGTGAAGTATTCCTTGAAGCAATCTCTAACAGAACACACACACACACACACACACACACACACACACACACACACCTATGAGTTCTCTGCTCCCATACTCACAGCATCTCTTTAATTTCCTGATGTTTAAAACATGGAGTGAGGACAGGCTGTTTGTGCTGCAGTAAAAACTGGAAGTGGTTCTCTACCTGCAGCAGGTATTTCTGCTCAGGCAAGTGTGTTTACTGCAGGTGAACACACTCAGGGCCCATGAAATTTAACAGTGAATTCAATTATCTTCATTACAATCAAACTGGGGAGACAGAAAGTGAAAGATGGAAAAAAAAGATACAGATCTCTCTCTCTCTTCTTTATAATCAATAAGTCTGTGATTTAAACTTTATTCCTCACAGCATCAGGATGTCTTTTGTCCTGAGTGTTTGGAGCCTTTAGCGTCTCTGTTAAGCGTTTGGTTGCTTTCAGTCTCTTTATGAAGCGAAGCTGAAAGCTCAGCCTGCACGCTGCCTTCAGGTGCAGCTGTTATGTTGTGAGTTCTGCTCTCAGAGCTGAAGGTGTGTGCAGGTGTGCAGTCTTACCTGCAGTAAGCGTCTCCCGCTCTGATCACCACAGCGGCTCTGCTCTCTCTGCACTTCACACATTTCCGACAAACACTGGGAAATGTCACAAAAGCAGCACATGCAATTTGAGTACATAGAATAATGTTACTCCACACACTGTGCTGTTTGTCGTGATTTACAGCTTCTTTTAGTCCCACAAAGCAAATAAATCTAAAGTTCTCATGCAGGTATCCATGTCGACTCCCACTTTGTTAGCTTGAACATGCAGAGGTCGTAAATAACGTAATTCTGAGTTATGACTTCCCAAATAGGAGGTAGAATGAACCTGTACTGTCCACATTATACTACATATGTTTACTTTATAATCTATAGTTTACCATCATTAATATACTTCATACTATATGGTTTACCACCATTAATATATTACATATTCTATAGTTTACCATCATTACAATCAAAACATTGTAAGGCTTTTTTTTTTTTTTTTTTACAGAAGAGGTCTGGTATAATAGATTACTGAGTGGTTACTTTTTTAAAACTTACTTTTTCTCTACTTTTTACTCTGTCATCCCTTTCACACATCAGTTGTGTGTGTTTGATTTGGCTAATTTGGCTGCTCCGCTCAACGTAAATGATTTTCTTTGTCAATGTGCAAGTACAATGAAACTAGGACTGCAGATGTCCATCTTAATGAGAATAGAATATCTAAAACGTACATAAAAAGAAAAATACCAACAAGTTAAAGAGAGATTAAAAAAAGTACTATGCAAGCTATAATATACAAAAATACACTAAAAATAAATACAAAATGTCAAATATATTCATATATATGCAAATTGGGAGAATGCGTGAGAAATAATTTAATGTAGGGATGCAATGTTTATCTTGATGGCAATCTTTTAAACCCTTATAATGTTTATTTATTTAGTTAATTTTTGTAACTGCTATCTAATAGTACTTATATTTTTTAATAATTACTGTTAAGCTGTTTTTGTGAAACATAAGTTCTGCCAATAATGTTTGATATTTTTGTTACATTAATGTATTATAATGTGTTATGTTTTTGAAATAAAGTGTTTAAATTAAAAAAAAATACAAAAAAAATAAATAAAAAAAAAAACAGCAGTTGCACTGTAACAGCGCATCATGCAGCAGCTGTGCGTTACGTACCTGGGAAGCTCCGCGCGCTCCAGCAGGCCGCCGTACTCCTCATCCACCTGGCACATGAGGCTAGCTGCTAGCTGCTAATCCTAGCTGCTAGCAGTCAGTAAATGGAAATCGTTTGTTTACAGCTTCGTTTAGCTGGAGAACCGGACAAACTCCTCAGCGGATCAACGGATAACGCCGTGAAATAGTCCGCTTTACACCGGATAAATACGCGTGTGCACTCCAAAACAATCTGCTAGCAGCTACAGAGTTTTACACCTCACGGTCCCTTTTTGATGACGAAATGTAATTTTCTTCTATGTTACAGCAGAATATGCGCGTTACTGCCACCTACTGGTTATGAAAAAAATGCCCTTTCACCCAAAAAAAATCTATATATATAGATTTAAGAAAGCAAAGAAAGAAAATCAAGTTTGTGTTGACGGGTCCTTCTCTATGATTACAGCAAAATGACATGTCAGTGGGAATTCTCGTTCAAAAATTGTGAAAGTATAACTATCATAAAATCATTGTAGATCATTCTAGATAATGTATTCTAAATAATAATATTTATGAATAATAATATCAACTCATTATAGCCAATAAGATAATGAAGGTTTAGAGTCATTTAACAAGTTTGAATTTTTATTTAAATGCGGATATGTTTTTTTCATATTCATGTTTTTTTGGGGTTTTTTTTTTTTGATGAGTCAGCAAATATTGTACGTTTCTTTGATTTCTCTTCTGATCACAACTTTCAAGTGCATTTCCTTTGAAGAGGTTAAAATTGATTTAAAATGTACTTTATTTTGAAGAATACAATTTTCAGTGCACATATACATTTTATGCATTCTGAGTAATAAACAGGCACCGGAATACACTTCATAAATGAAGTGTTGAAGCGTAGAAGTGAAACTAACCACATAGTTTTAAAACAGTTTTGCTATATATTTTAGAAAAATATTAGATTCTTTTTAAAGGTTTCAATCACAGGAGAAACTAATAAATGTACATCTGTGTGAAAATTAGTTTGCAAACATCCAAAAAAATCTACCGTTCTTGTATTTTTCCGAAAACAGTTTTGACCCGATCCGCTTTCTGTCCATACGTGAACTTGTAAGGTCACACTTGACAAGTCAGCTTGGAAGTCTGGACTTGTAAGAACAGGAGGACGCAGAATGTTTATGCAGCTTACTTGATGACATCATCAGCACACTGACTCAGCTTTGTTGTTAAAGTTTTTAAATCAAAAACTGTATTTAAAATTGTATAACTTTATCTTCAGTGTAATGTAGGCCTATATTTACAATAAAATGAATATTTTATTTTATACACTACCTGATTGTTTTCATTTATTATATTAATAGATACAACAGTAATTCATGTGTGAATATATACATATATTATTTTATTCATTTTTTATGTAACTTTGTACATACTGTAGATATTTGGAGCAAAAGTGGGAAAATTTGTATTTGTGGTGGGCTTCTTGTAGAGTAGCTGACAAATTTAGTTTATTGAACAGTGAATAGAGCAAGAAAAAAGAATAAAATGACAGATGGATCGCACTATTGCTGCTGTTATGGCGGATATGCTTTGCTGAGGCGGAGGAGGAGGAGGCTGCAGAACTAAAACGGCGACTGCAGGCTAGAGGAGTCAGAATTCTGCAGAGAAGGATAGAGAGGAAAATTGCCATATTGGTATGTCTCTGTGGCTTTGTACGTTTGTTAAATATTATGATGTTTTGGCTATTAATTTTTTTTTTTTTTTTTTTTTTTTACGTCTGAGCTAGAACACCATTTAAATATATAACTATCAGCAATTTACTTTTAGTTTATAACCTAATAGGGTTACGTAGTCAAACCAACCCATAATAGAAAGATTAAGTTTACACTTAATTTATAATACTGATTTGGTAATATGAGTAAAAATACTTTATTTAGAGTGAGATGGATTACCTTTACCTGCCTTTTCCCTCCTGGTAGAAGCAGAGTTAATTACTGAAATACCAAAAGAGGCTGACACAAAACTTGTACAGTAAAAGACAATAATTCATGCAAAGGGCTACCTGTAGTTCATCTTTCATATGAAGTCATAGCCCAGGACAGACTTGTCTATGATTTAGTAAACCTGAAAAGTTATAGGTTAGTGAAACTTTTTTTTTCTTCTTTTTTTTTTTTGACTCAGCAACTAATTTGACAATTGTTTCTTCACTGATTTAGTCTATATGCAATCAAATCAGTAGAGACTTTCTAGAACAGGAGTTTAAATAGAACAAGCAAGATATTAATCAACGTGTGAGTGTACAAAGATAAAATCTAAATAATAACATTGACACTTCTTTTTAACAGGAACAAAGTTGTTCAAGAAGATATGCACAGATAACCGACACTGTTCCTACCCTTTCCCTGTACTTCTTGGGAGCAGATGTTAAACCTGCCTTTAGGCTGTCCAGGAACAGCATCAGCATGCTGGTCCAGATGTTGCCCTGGCAGCAGCCCCATGGATGGAGCCATGAAATTGAGGTGCTTGTCACTATTTACTGGCTTACGTGTGGAGCTTCATACAGGGCAACAGCAGACATATTTTCCATACCAAGAGCCACAGTTGGAAGGACCGTCCACAATGTTTGTGGACAAAATGATGGCCATCCTCCACAGGGTCATTCACTTTCCCTGGCCAGAAGAGATGGAGGAGGTGGGGGCAGGTTTTGCTCACCTTGCTGTTCATAAGGCATTTTGCTGTGCTGCAGGAGCCATGCTCGGATTCTTCCTCCAGAACCACAAAAGAATGCTAACAGAAAGCTTTTCCCCTCAGTGGTACTGCAGACTGTCTGTGATGCCAGGGGGGCATTTCTGGACATATATGTTGGCAACACAGGGTCTGTGCATGATGCATTTATCCTTCGAAGATCCCCCATGTTTACAGAGGCACTTTATCTCCAACGGGCTTCTTCCTTTTGGGTGATGGAGGATACTCATGCCAGCAACATTCTGTTAATGACGCCCTACCGCCAGCCTGTAGCAAGTAAGAACTGCTTCACACTCACACACACACACACACACACACACACACACACACACACACACACACACAAGACACAGTACATTCTAAAACTGATTACTTTACATTTGAAACACAACACAAGCTTTCTACCTGAAATGTAATAAACAGGCCAAGTTTAAGGATACTACAACAAGCACCCTGCCAAAGTAAGGAACAGCATTGAACCCACCTTTGGGATGCTGAAAACCCGCTGGCATTCAATTTTCTTGAGGGCGCTGGAGAATCCAGCCTTTGTTTGCCCCAAAGGTGATCGGAGCATGCTGCATCCTCCACACTGTCTGCCTCACAGAAGGTGATGTCCCAGGAGAGGATGAGGAGGAAGAGGAGGAGGAGGAGGAAGGTCTGGTCCCAAATGACGGAGAGGACGATGACGTAGATGAGAGGAAATGGTTTCTGAGCAAGGCTTGCTGTACGTCTGCTCCTGCAGAGCTGCCTGCATGTCTAAATAAACATGACTACATCTAGGCAGTAAAGCTCCCACATGTAGCTGCTGCAGAGTTGAAAAGGTTGTTATTTTACATAAACAAATTACTAAATTGTTAGGAGATAGTTTGTTGTTTAATTACATAATTAGTTGTTTAATTAATAATTTTAATGTGAGATTAAAATGTAATCTGAGCTGTTGTTAATTGCTTTTGTTTGTTGATTATCAATTGTTGTACATACCAGTAAAACATGTAATTTTCTTGTTTTTTTAAAGATATTTTCTACATACTGTAATTATTATTAAAATGTTAGTTATTAAAATGTTAGTCATTTCATATTAGATGTTTCTTGTTAGTTGCTGTTAATATTAAATTTAGCTCTATGATCATTAATCATTGTAAATAGCACTAAAAAATGGCAATTTTCTTGTTAATGTTGTTAGTTGTAAATATAAATTATACACCTTTGACAAATGTTGCTGAGAATGCTTTGCCTGATAACATATAAAACTTTTTAAGGCTCCTGTCATACAGAGAAAAACAGTGAAACTTTCTATATTTAAAATAAAATAACTTCAAAAAACTGAAAACTGATTTATTTACATATTTACAATTTGTCAACAACTCTCTCAAACAGGCTGAGGTAACGCTCAGCCTGTTTGCTGCTGCTCTCTTTCTTCTCTCTGTAAAGCCTCTCCTCATCCCTCTCTGCCTGCTCCTTTAAAAAATCCAGAAGCGCCTCACTGGCTCTTCTGTGCTGGTCGACTGGCCCTTGCCCCTTCACTGGTCACCACGCTACCAGCCTCCACCCCTTTCCCAGTCGGTGAATCCCGAAGTTCCTTAAAATAGGGTCTTACTCACAATGCCTTGCAAATACTTGTTCAACACATTCATAGTCCCAAAGCACACTTCAACTTTTTATGCAACTGTTTTAAATATTTCAGTGAGGCAGGAGCAATGACTGGGTGCTCAGGCAACATTTTGAGCTGATGTCTCTGTCACATGACCCAAGTTATCCCAGCATGATTTGACAATGTTCCAAAGAGCTTCCTATGATGTCAGACTTTGTGATTATTTCCACATTTACATGGAAAACATCACAGATTTTCGATGTGGTCTCAGACTTTTGGACTCCACTGTAGTTCAATGTGCACATAGTGTCAAAACTGTGGAATATATATATGATGATGATGATGATGATGATGATGATGATGATGAATTTGATGTTTTGATACGAAGATGGAAGCATTCATTCGAACAACCATAACTAAACTCCTGTCCACAAGGTGGCGGTAATGCACCCAAACCTATTAGGCAATCACAAAGGAACGAAGAAGAAGAAGAAGAAGAAGAAGAAGAAGAAGAAGACGAAGAAGAAAAAAAAGAAGAAGAAGAAAAAAAAAAGAACATCAGTCAGAAAGTAGATCAGATATATTGCTTGAAATTTTACAGACTTTGTATAGAATTTGCATGATGGGATTATATGTGGTGTTTTTATGGGTCCCAGCTCATGTTGGCATAAAAGGAAATGAAATCACAGATAAACTAGCTAAACAAGCTACAGGAAAACAGTGTGAGGATATGAATATAAAGTACAGCAAATCAGAAATGAAAAGCATAATTAAACAGTCAATTAATCAAAGATGGCAAAAACAGTGGGATGAGGAAAGAAGAGGACGGTGGTATTACAATATTCAAAGATCAGTAGGGAAAATGAGATCAGCAGGTAGAAATCAAAGAGATGAAACAATCATTTGGAGGTTGAGGTTTGGACACAGAGTTGAACGTTTCACTTTTTAAAATAGGAAAACATAACGCAGGAAGATGTAGTTATTGCTGTGTAGATGAAACAATAGAACATGTAATGACAGAATGTCCAAAGT
>VXCM01008499.1:0-16698 GCA_014773175.1 Lucifuga dentata
AAAATGGTTGTGCCAATCTTGGCATATACCACAACTATATATGCAGACAGAAAAAGAAGGAAAAAAAAGAAAAAAAAAAGAAAAACTCATACACACACAACTGAGAAGCCTCTCGCATACACTAGTGAAATTGCACACACACTAGTGAAAGCGCATGCACGAATATAAGCACGCACTGGTTTGACTAGTGTGTATGAGAGGTTTTACCTGTCTATATGAGAGATGATACATACGTGAATGAGAGGTTGTAATGGTAAGAGGTAATTTTGTCACGGAAGGGGCGGGGCTATAACCAGAAAGCGCGTGTATCCCCAGATTCAAATCCTCACTCACGAGCAGTATGGGTTGCAGCGATGTCAACAAAGAGTGCATTAAGCATTCTAATTAGCATTTTAAACGTCACTGACACCATCACTGACCATGTCACCGTAATTACGCCACCGTAACGTGACCACAGTGACATTACCACAGCAAGCACCTGTGGCTGTTATGATTCAGCTGAGAATGACTTAGCTTCACTTTTTGACTGAAGCAGCAAGCCGAACTTCTGCAGCAGGACAGCATATCCTTGAAAGATTTAAATGTTATATAGTCATGGGGTTTTTAGCCTCTTTGCTGCTTTGCAAATTAAACCACCAGACTGTTTATTACTGTTACTACTTGTCTATGTGTTTTTGTTTGTCTTTGTGTTGTTGTTCAGGTGTTTAGCCCTCCTTGATAGAAATTGTATGTTAATTTTAAATAAAACGTGATAGGTTGGTGTCATAGTTTAGGCTATGTCTGCTCTTTTTCCTTGTGTTCTCCACTGTTTTTCCCCTCCCTTGTGAATCTAGTATATTACCCTGTTTATTCTATGTGTGTGTGCATGTCATTTCGGGCACTCCTGTTTCCTCCTGCGAGCGATTAAGGTGCTCACCTGTGGCCAATCTGTTCATCAAGACTCAGCAGTATATATCTTTATATATACTGTACTCTTTACTCCAGTCTTCACCAGATATGTTTGTTAAATATGACTTGAACCACTCCAGAGCAGTTCCTTGAATACCGGCACAACTCTTATGGAAATGAGACGGGACAGAAGGGAAGGGAACCGTTTTGAGTACTGGACTGTCTCGTTTCAGCATCTTGAAACAACATGCGGTGACCAACATGTGACAGCATACCCATCCTAACGGCTTTTCATATAGACTATAGTTTGTGGACTTGAATCATCGTTTTTTTTTTTTTTTTTTTTNAAAAAAGTCCAAAATATCCTGGAGTAAATACAATGAAAAAATGTTTACTTTGAAAAAAAGATGATTCAAAGTAAAACATTCAAAAGGTTCAAACTCACAACTTTACTAAAAGTCCTGTTAAAAATTTTCTACATCAAAAAAAAAAAAAAAAAAAAAANAAAAAAGTCCAAAATATCCTGGAGTAAATACAATGAAAAAATGTTTACTTTGAAAAAAAGATGATTGACAAAAAATTAGTATTTGTAATTCAGTGTTTTATTTTATTAGGAAAATATTACATCTACAAAACTAAATAGTCTATGTTCAAGCCACATTTTTCTCATTTCTATAACTATTTTAATTTTTACATTAATACAGTAAGTAAAATTAACAATAAGAAAGCACTCAAAATTTACCAGACTGACTATAAACTTATTATGTAAGATCTCTGGAAATTTAAATAGTTGTTTTATTTTTCTCTTCTGCTTCTCTTTCTTTGTTCATTAGTAATTCCTCTTTGTGTACAATGCAAACGTTTCTATATTGTTAATAAAGTTTTTTTTTTTTTTTAATCAAATCTTTTCCGGACCGGAAGTAGCTCCCAGAATGCATTTCTTTACAAATTCCACGCGCGCGAGCGATCTGCGTTGTTGCTGGATGTTTTTCGTTAACGTTTATTGGACGTTACACCACACTGCTACGGAAGGTAAGTATACGTCAATTTTAAAAAATGCCGAACTATCAATAACAAGTATTAAATTGTCATACCGACACAAACACAGTGACGTTGCTGCTCCAGCATTACGCTAAGAAGTTAACTTCAAAGTATAACAACATTAGCATTAGCATAAAAATCTCTCGTGTGACCTCATCTGTTTATGTTCCATGTTAACTTAAATGTAACTTTAGTTTCACATTTCACTCAGTTAGTACTTCAGCATTTTCATGAAGACTCATGAAATAAGTATTAACATTACTTATTGTCTTCTTATGCTGCACAAACGTCAAGAAGATATTTTGTTAGCACTGCCATAGAAATGAGGTGATGTTAGTTATTTGATCAAGAAATATTAATCGTTTTAGTTATTTATCAAATATAAATGCCAAACATTTTCACTTTGAGCCTCTCGAAAATGGGGATTGCTGCTTTTTTCTTTATTACTGTAGTTTTCATATCGTTTGGACTTTTGCCTGTTCAGAGAAAACCAAAAAAAATAAAAAAATTCACCTTGGATTCTGTGAATTAATATGACATCCGGGAAAAAAGAGAAATGTGGTCACATGAATTCCTTTCCATGGTTATACGTGCGCAGTTTTATTATTGGTTGCCTCATTTTAGTTCAGTCGTGGCCCGTTTTACCTGTTCGTTCATTTATTTGTTACTCTTAGTCCGCTATTAATTGGTTTCCTCAGCTCTTATCATAATAATATTAATAAAATTAATGCAATGCTTTCGAGACGACGTGAATGATATCTGTGATAGTAAAAAACAGTTAGTGTTTAATATCTGTGACGACTCTGAAAGCTAATCTATAAGAAATGTATCTGTTGTAGGTCAGTCTTGGAGGTACAAAGGCCAATAATGACCTCAAGCAACAACTGTTCATCTTTTCTTGAAGGTAATGTACATAAGCTTGGTGGAACTGCAGTGCAATCCAGACAGATTTGTATGGTTTAGGATTTATTTTCATGCATCTTCCTACTGTGTCTGCAGATGTTGTGGCATATGTTGATGTGTGGGCTTCAGACAAAACAGCAAACTATTCAAAAACTTTCATCCAACAGCTACAAGAAATGGGAGCTCAGGTGAGGTGACAGGGCACACAGACGCGTGCACACACACACACACACACACCTTGGTGGTATATACCCCATAAGTAATATATATGTAGTTATATGTAGTTCAGTATAGTTCTTTTTGTGACAAATTATTTTACAGGTGTCAAAAACATTCAGTAAAGATGTCACCCATGTAGTCTTCAGCAATGGGCATTTGGCCACATGGAAGAAAGCCAAGGGAAGTGAAGTGAGGCTTGTGTCTGTTCTGTGGGTAGCCAGGTAATAATAACATTGTGTAATGTTTATTTTAATTTTTAAACTATTCTATAATTTTGTTTTTGATTGTTTTCAGATTTTACAAAGTATTGTCAGTCATTACTTAAGCCAATTTATGTTGCTATTTTTGTGAAACTGTTTAGATGTTATGAGGATGGCTTACATGTGAATGAGGAGTTGTATCCAGCCTTAAATGATGAAAGCAATTCTGTGCTGAAGAGTCGGAAAGTGAGTAGCATCAGAATTCCACCTGAGGTTAATGTTGCTGTCACAGTTTAAGCTCTCATTGGTAAAGAAAATCACTGTTGGACAAATCAAGCCATTCAGTGTAGTGGTACTGATTATGTGTCACTGAAGAAATTCTGTTGATCATCTCAGTAAACTCTCTAAACAGGGTGTCAGAGCCTTTAAAAGTCTTAACATGAATTTGTCAAATATAAGGCTAAATATAAGACAGTATTACTTCAGATTGTCTTAAATGTGAATTTCAACATTAACAACATTAACAGTTCAGTGATTTTAATTTTTAGTCAATTTCTTTGTCTGCAGGCATTTATACAGAGCCTTCCACATATATTGACAATGGTAGATAAAAGCAAAATGGGTGTGGGAAAAAAATCTCTTTATTGTTCATCCTCTTGATCTTTCATTCAAAATATGAACACAAATATAAACTTTAAGTTAAATATTGAAAGGAAAAAGAAATTCTTACCATGAATTAAATATTTTCTCAAATATGTGCACAATTATTCGCACCCCTGGAGAGTCATATAAGTAAAATCTGAATTATATTCCCATTCATATTTTGTGTTTTTAAGTTCCTCTGAGGAACATTTTAAGTGATCAGCGATGACTTCCTGTTTCACTGGGGTATAAATATGAGGTGATACAGGCCAAATTCCTTTATGGTACATTCCAAAACTTTTACTATTTCCACGTTTCCCTCACCTTGCGTCTTTTCCTTGCATCTTAGTCCCGCTCACTGAAGACGCAAGGAAAAGATATGGGGAAAAGAAGCGAGGACAGAGGAGCTGAGGAGCTACGATTTAAGAGAAATGAAACATTGTCGCTCCTCAAGCATCATGTGAAGCTAGATGTGACTTGTTAAAGCTGATCAGCTGTCAGAGCGCTTGGAGCTGCTTTAGTTTCTACAAAATAATAAAATAATTCTCTGATTATTACTGTAACAGTGAACATGAACAGTTTGACAAATATGCAGAACAACTGACTCTGACATCTGACTTTATAACCTACAGATCATCACATTTTTAAGTGTTTCACTGCTCAGAGTTAAAATATAAAGTTTATCAGCGTTAGTGAACTTTAACTAATGGGACATTTTATTAAACATATCAGAGAATTTTGTTGCTGCTTGTTGTTTTATGATTCTTTATCATTCAGAGCTGCACTGAACACAAATCCAGTCGTTTTAATCAGATGATCAATCAGATGAAATCAAACATCAGTAATCAGAGTCGTTTTACACCTGAGATGTTGCTGTTATTTTTCTGTTCACGTTTGATGAAACTCATGATGAGGTCATATTAAGATGTGTGTCAGTATATCAGATCAGCTGTAGCAGATCTGTCCAATCAGAAACAGACTTCCAGTAAAGAGGCAGGTAAAGTCTGTCAGGTAACAGACTTCCTGTAGGAGCGTCTCGTGTTTCCTCGCTCGTCTCCCTGATGAAGCTCCTCTATCCTCAGAACAGAAATAAGCGCTTTAGGAGTCCTGAAAGATGGAGGACCTGGTTGGTTTCCGGGTCATGCGAGGATCGAGAAACAATCAAATAATGCTGCGTTTGACAGGCTTTGGAACTCAGATTTTTCCGACTTCTTACTTGGAAAAATGCATTGGAACAGTATTTGAAGTTGGAGCTCCAGCTGGGAAACTTGGACCAAAATGATCTACCCCAACTTACTGAGTATGATGTCACTCAACTTGGCAGCGCCTGTGGAAGCGAGCTTTATGAATGGAAATGATCAGCTAAAAGGTGAATATAGTATTTTTTCTTGTGTGACATTGAAAGAAAAAGGTCAGAATATATTGCCAAGTGAACAATCTACAGTGCATAATAACTGTTTGCTGTTGATACATAAGTGTAAATAATTTCATAATATTACTTCTCTGCACAAAGTTTAATACCCACAGTGATTAATATAAAACAACACAACCGAACAGTCCTGTAATCTACTTTAGTTAGCATTTATTATGAACTTTAATTAATTTTACAGTATTTATTGGTGTTCATCTGCTTTTTTGATTACATTTGGCTGGAACGGTTTGAGTTTTAAAGTTGGAGCTTCCAACTGGGAAAAATTTGACTTCCAAGGTCTGTGAACACAACATAAGGGCCTCAGAACGCACACTTAGTCATCCATAGCAATGAGAAAGATCCAAAAACACAGTAATGAGGTTGTTGAGCTGCACAAATCAGGAAATGGCTATAATAATGATAATAATAATAATAATAAAATAAATGCTTAAATGTTAGAAAATGCCCATTTCCACTATCAGGACAATAATCAATAAGTTTAAAGCAGCTGGAGATGTTAAGAATCAGTCTGAAAGAGGACGCGTGTCTGTAATGACTCCACCCACACTGAGGATAAGGGTTCAAGTGGACAAAGAATCTCCAAGCATCACAGCTGGAGAATTTCAGATGAGTTGGGTTTTAGGGTCAGAAAGTCTCCAAACTACGATCAGACCACTACCTACATAAATTGTTTTGGAGTTTTGCCAGAAAAAAAAACTGATGTCATCAAAAAACAAACTCAAGCACCTACAGTTTTCCAAACGTTACTGAAACTTTCAGTGGCACTAAGTTCTATGGCCAGATGAGACAAAAATCAAGCTTTTTGGCAGCTAACAGCAGAAGTGAGTTTGGTGCAGAGCAAATGATCAGCGTGCAGAAAAGTAGCTCATCCCCACTGTGGAGTTTGGTGGAGGATATTTGATGATGTGGGCTGTTTTTCTGCCAAAGACCCTGGACAACTTGTTAGGATACATGTCATGGATCAAATCATGGATTAAATCAAAACCTGACTGCCTTTGCCAGGAAGCTTCAACTGGGCCGTGGATGGACCTTCCAGCAGGACAATGATCCAAAGCCAGACCTCAGCATCGACACAGAAATGCTGCAGTGACCACAAAGTCAAGGTTTTGCTGTACCATCCCAGTCCCCTGACCTAAACCCATTAAAAAACTGTGGGATGAGCTGAAGAGGAGAGTTCACAAGTGTGGAGCTGGAAATCTGAAGGATGCAGAAAGATTCTGTATGGAGGAATGCTCTCAGATCCCTTGCCATGTGTTCTCAAACCTCATTAAGCATTTTAGGAGACTCAGAGCTGCTACCTTAGCAAAGGGGGAGTGCAATTAATACATTATATTAATGATACATATATTTGAGAAAAAAATATTTGTTTCAAGATAAGAATTTCTGTTTTGCTTTTAATTATGTTAAAGGTTATATTTTTCTAAATATTCTGAATGAAAGCTGAAGGGGCACTCTTGGTAAATAAAACTGGGTTGTGAAAAACATAAATCTTGATATATCAGTCTAATATATTTAACTTTATACTTGTTACATTTACCATTTTGGAAAAGATTTTTCCTAGCTAAAGTTTGATAAACCCCAACAATGTTTCTACATAATTACATGGTAACTGTCCACACTATTTACTTCTCTTCTACACAGATGTCATTAACTTTTTTCACTTTTAAGACATGGCCACTAAGTTGATCTCTCTTTTCAAAATCTGCAGCCCCTCATTGAAAAAAAATCCTACTATTTCCCATAGTTGTGACAAGCATTAACTGAAAAAACCAATAACTTCAGCCAGCCAACTAAAGCCAGTTCTGGTTAATTTAGTCCTCTCATTTGTCTTGGTTAATACTGGTACATTCCTAAAGTCAGTTTTCATAGGATGAATGAGAGAGTAGTTTAAGCTTTACTTAGTAAGTCACCATAACGTTTGAGTTAAAATTGCAATTCTGAACCTCAAAAGAAAAATATTCAAAGGTCTATTTATGTACTTCCTATTTTAAATGGTAATGCATGATGTGTGTTTTATTCATGTAGCATCGTTGCATGCAGCCTAGAGATTCTCCAGAAAGGACCCCTGAAAGTGATAAACGTATGAAGAAAAGATTAGACAAGATGATAAAAGATCTACCTCCAAAACCACATCTGGGTAAAGAGATCAGCATGCCTTCGTAAATGTTTTAGTTAAAACCAAAGAATGTTGTTTGTCATTTTATTATGATTTTTATGGACAGTCACAGATGTGTCACCAATCATTATTGATGAAGAGAATGGGATAGTCTACAGCCGTGCAATGAAAAGATCAGATTATATGGCACAACGTTTGAAAGAAATGAGAGAAAAGCAGGAAAACCTCTCACCCACAGGTATATTCTGCAGCAACTGTACAGGCTGAAAGAGCCTTTAAGACATTTTAGCACACTTGAAGCACTCACTAATTTACATATATATCACTTTCTTTCAGCCTCACAACAGGTCGAATCCTGTTCACCACCTGGGCTGAAGCCTTCCCTTGGGAGCACACCAACTGTCTTCAGACTATTGTGTAAGAATTATTATGTTCTTGCCATTGTACAAGGGTTTTGCTCTTTTAATATCTCAATTTGGAATGCCCAGTTTCCTGTGCTGTAGCTGATTCCTCTGTGGTCTGGAGAGGGTGAAGTCATTCACATGCGCATCCGCAACACGTAGGCCTTTTTTTCACATTGTTCCACAAGTACACCTCTCTCTGTGTCGACGTACTGACAGACCAGAAGTGTTCGCTAAATGCAATGACAAGTTCGATCACAATTGTGATCATAGAAACACACAACAAGTCGGAGATAGCACAACCAGGGATTTAAACTCTGGGTCTCTGTTGAGGTGGAATGTATGTTTAGTGTGCATCAAGCTTTGGTTAGTCTTTTGAACTTTTTAACCCAAAACAGTGCTAATAAGATTTACTGAGGTGAAATGTTTCTGAAGTTAAATCTCTGCTCTTATGGTGTATAATCATCCTCCATATTTATTTTCTCTTTTTGTCCAAGTGTGCATGCTCAGAAACAAAGGAGTTTAATATGGAGCAGTGGAGCCTAAAGGTTGGGAAGCAAGCTTGTGACCAAAGGGTTGGCGGTTCAATTCCTGAACTGGCAGGAGAAATCAGGGTTGGAGAGGTGAATAAGCAGTGCCTGCCTCTCCCTTATTACCACCACTGAGGTGCCCTTGAGCAAGGTACCTAATCCTAAATGTTCCAGTGGAGCTGCTCAGTGGCAGCAGAGAGTCTGTGGTTGTACTGGGCAGTTTCACGCGTGAATGTGTGAGCAGGGTATTCCCACAAAAGAGCATTCGATGCTCAGTGAACTACCCTGCATAAATTAAGTTTAAATAAAAAATAAAGGTTAAATTAAAAATATATATATTTGAACACCCATACTGTTTTGTTTTTTTTTTTTTACATTGAATACAGTAAAAAAGCAGAAATTGCATTCCTTAAAAATGCTGACTCAAATCAGAGAATGTTGTGATAAAAATAAATTGCCAAATAAAAACTATCAATTGTAAATAAATCAAAATTTCTCTCATTTCTCAACTTTCTATGTCCAGACAGGAATAGGTTACAGTAATTGTGGTCATTGTCTGCTTCTCCCTTTATGTCAGTCAAAACACATGAGATCTGCATTTTAAGTTTTGGGCAAAACTATTCTGTTAAATGTCAGCACAGATAAAAGATGTACATACTAAAACATCTGTACAGGTGTCTTTTTAAAAATTTGAAACCTTTATTTATTCGGGGGCATTTCGTGGAGCATTGAATGCTGTATTTGCAGGAACGCCCTGCTCGCACACTCACACCTGAAAGCTGCCCAGCACAGCCACAGACTTCTCTGCTGCCACTGAAGCATTTGGAAATGAGGTGCCTTGCTCAAGTGTACCTCAGTGGCAATAATAACGGAGGAGCAGATGCTGCTCATTAACCTCCCCAACCCAGATTTCTCTTGCCAGTTCAAGGATTGAACCAGCAACCCTTCGGTCACAAGCTCACTTCTCTGACCTTTAGGCCTCCACTGCCCTTTTATCTGATCTTACATTAGATAGAGCATTATTTGAATTGATCATTAAACTATTGCTCGTTGAACTTAAAAATTTTGGTTTTCTCTCTATAGTACTCTGATTTTTCTCTTTTTTCCCCAATATAGATGACCAGACAGATGACAATTCCAGCCTTTGTGTTGCTGAAAATGGTCACTCACCTGACAAGGACGAAGAGAGAATAAAACTTCACGTTACTGACCATGGCCATTTTGAACTCTGCAAGGAAGACTCTCACAAGCCCTGGTTATCACCCTGTACCGATGTGCCACAACAAAAATCTGTAATTGCTTTAAAATATCCAGACATCGATTGCAATAAACCAAAAAAGTCAAGAAGAAAAAATCCAACAGAGAAACAAAACTTTGCAGATGTATTAGAAAGTCCTTGCCATTTTATGAATTCTGAAGACAATAAGAACTGTCTCACAAAAAAGAAGCAATTACAGTTAAAATCTCCTAGCCCTACTGTTAAATTTGAAGCAGGAAAGCAAAATGTTAGAGGAGAGAGCAAGACCCATATTTATCCTGACACTTGGAACTCTTCGACTTGTCTTTCATCTCCTGTCATCTTAGGTGATGAATTGCTTGATCTTTCAGAGGGAATTGCATCTCAGAAAATGGAGCAGAAAATGTGTAAACAAAACCGAGACTCATATTCTGCCTTGGCACAATCTTTGACTCTACCCAGTGAATCTCAGCATGTTACCTCAGGGTCCATTGGGGATGATGGTGTGTTTGAGGACTATTTCTCACTAGCTAAACACCACATCCTACACAGATCACTTTTCCCTAGCCTGCCTGCAGAGAGACACATGCAGATTCCTTTTGAGATGGATCTTGTCCCATGTAAGACAGAACAAAGAAAAGATGACAGAACTGGACCTGAAACCAGCAGTATAAAAAAGAGAAAACTACATCAGTCTGGTAATGCATACAATGAGTCTGGAAAGCCTCTGCAAAAGGATTTAAAAGAATCTCCGTTTGCCTTGAACAGTCACAGTATGAATGTAACACTGAAGAGTAGCAAAAGGAGAAGAACAAGCATGTTGCCATCTCTAAGCACTGGTAAAATCAGAAATAATCAAGTCAATCAGAGAAAAACATCTACATCTGTACAACCCACAAAGTTAAAAGAAGCTGCCACTACACTGGAACAGCAGAAAAAATCAGGTAATATATCCTTTCTTCTATACATCAAAAAGTGAGTAGAATGGTTGCTAAAGTTTGGAACACATACATTTACAGTGTGTGCATGCGTGTGTGCAAGCGAACAAGCGAGTGTGTGCATGCGTGCATGCACTCCCAGGGGCACTTTAGGAGCTAAAAGCCAGGTAATATTCTAAACGATATCGAAATGTTACTCAAAGGCATTAATTTTTAGGGGTCCAAGCACGAAGTGCATGGAACCCTCTTGAAATTGCTTGGATTATTAGGGGTCCAAGCACAAAGCACAAAGTGCTTGGACCCCTAATAATCGTGCTACGTGCCAAGTTTCGTAGCTGCAGCTTTTATGGTTTCTGCTGCCCAGATGCTTTTAGCGAATGATAATAATAATAATAATTTCAAGAGGGTTAGGGTTAGGGTTCCAAGCACTTCCTGCTTGGAACCCTAAAAGTGCCAATAAAGCTGTACAGAAGAGACATGGCTAGCTAGTAGCTTGTTTGCTAACTGGAAAATGCGTGATATATACGTTTGACTCACAAATTTCAGCTATGAAACAAATATAATTTTTTTATATGGTTAAAAGTCTAACGATCAATTTACTTACATTTGTGAGAAAGGTTCCATCATCACGTTCTCTCTCCTCTTGTCCATCTGCCTTTGTTTTCCACATTTTTTTTCCTGCGCAATGCATGACGGTCTGTATTGTGCTGTGTAGTGTCCATGGCTGTACACTACTTTTACAGTTGCATTGTGGGATACTTTGAGTGCACTATATAGGGTATAGAAATTCTTATTAAGAATTCGGACACCGCTACAAAATGGCGAACACACTATATAGTGCACTATATAGGGAATAGGGAGTGATTTCTGACAGACTGCTGTCGCATTTTTAGCAGAAATGGGACTGAAGATGAGCAGACGATCAGAGCAAAGTTATTACAAAATAATTACATGACACAAATAAGATTTAACATCACATTTATAATCATACTTTCTTGTGAATGCATCCACTGTGTGTGTGTGTGTGTGTGTTTTATTGTCACATCACAACAGTACAGTGGTTAGTGACATTGTAGGCAGTGAAATTTGTGTGCTTCTGTGTTTCCAATATAATATACACCTGTACCATGTTGTATCTGGAGGATGTGATGTGGTATTGCACAGGGAAGTGATAAATGGTGTTTACAGTATTGACATACTGTGTATATTTACAAGTGGCTTGGTATCAATTGAGGAACTGTGTTGAAATGCTTGTAGTGAACTGAAACCGTGTGTGCGTGTGTGCGTGCATGCATGTGTGCAGGTTGAGATTGTGATGTCTCCATATCAGTTAAAGTCATAAAATACCATTATGACTTCCAGGCTGGATGAGTACTAGTGAAAGAAAGTCTTGTCTTCTTCTGGTTAGCGTCAGAATTAACACTTTTGTGGCATGGATGGCTATCTATTCAGTGACCTCTGGTTGGCACAGAGGCCTGCAGTTTCATGGATCCATGGAATGTTCCACAGAGAAAGGCTGTTAATCTGCAAAGGCAGATGAGCTCCTTATATCCTCAATATGTTCTAATATTGAAGATAAGTTGGTTTGTGTTATTGATATGTTACAGAAAATCTACAACAAAAGAGAAAACAGTGACATACAGCTGCAATGAAAAGAAAAGACATTCAACAACTCGTATATAAAATAACGATATGCACATTATTGAAACGTACAAAATACAAACATACCAGAAAAATATCTGCACTCCCTGGGCTTCCATATGAGCCTGCCACAAACTACTGACAACATTGAGCAAATCATCTCACAGCCACCAATATTTATTCATCAAAGAATATTTGCTTCATGCACCTGCAAGGTTACCAGAACTCCAACAATTAGTAATTTCCATGCGCTCCACAGCTGTGGAACTTCCTAAGACACCAACGCCCACACTAAACTCTATTTGAATCACACATTCAGTATATACAAATGATTTTATACACAAATCAAAATATGAACAACTAGTCACAATCAGGTGCTCCGCTGGCCAACCACAAGACAACTCCACGTGCAGAAAAAAAAAAAGAAAAAAGAAAAAAATTTGTTTCATGATATTTTTTCTTTCAATTATTTTCCTTTAATTAAAGGTTATGTTTTTTGATAATGTTTTGAGTGAAAGATGAAGAGGATAAACAATAAAGATTTTTTTTTCACAGCCTATTTTTATTTACCGTAATTATACAAGAATACCAATATTAGTGGAGGGCTCTGTAAGTGTAACAAATGTGCAAATATCAAAGAAAATAGGAATGGACAAACATTTTTTCATGGCACTGTATGCTTCCTTTAATTTTTAGAATCTTAAAGAATCAACTTGAGAACTGTTTTATAATTTATTTTAGACTTTTAGCAAAATTCTTGGATTTTTTTTTTTTTTCTACAATTAATAATTTTCTTCAAAAATTGATTTTAGGTCCCAGAGAGTCAAAAGACCAAACACAGCACATTAAAGTCTGGTACATGTCAAAACAAAACAACAAAAACACAATATGTAAAGCAAAGATGCTTTCAGAAAATTAAAAAAAAAAAAAAAAAAAAAAAAAAAGACAACATAACAAAGTTTGGCTTGTGATAGAACATTTCTGTGAAGCCTGTAAACAGTGTAGCTTTTCACTATTTTTGAAGCCTCTGTTCATGTTTTCAGACTGAGAATATTTTCTCTGATTTCTTATTTTTCTTGGTAGAAATACCTGACCTCTGTTAAAACTTTATTTTCTAGCCATTCAAGTAGAAAAATATTTTTAGAAGAAATTATTATGGTGTTTTATAAATCTAAATATTAAAAAAAAAAACAATTCTAGAAACAAATAAAAACGTCATATTTTCACAAGCCAAAATTTGTTGTATTGTCTAGAAAACAGTTTATCAGTGCAGCTTTTTAGGTAGAAATGAAAGACAAATGTAATGTAAAGTAAAACTGTATTAGACTTCAGAAGTTTAAACCAAATGCAGGTGGCATTTGTTTAAACTTCTGAAGTCTAATACAGTTTTACTTTACATTAGATTTGACATTTTTGCCAGGTGTAGCTGAAGCAAAGTACAAAAAGGGTGCCTGCAGTGTGAGTGTATGGCATTTTCACCTACAATATTTTGACATTTTTCTCTTTGCCGTTGCAGGTGGCGGAGGTGGTGGAGGAAGTGAACACATGGTTGCAGTTGGTTTAACAGATATCGCACCTGAAGAAAAACAGCAAGTCAGTTTGAGTCTTAGGAAAATGGACAACAGAACAAAGGTAATACTCAGAATTTTAATTTCAAATGTCCAAGAAAATAGTTTTCTATTCTGTTTCTTCTAGAGTTTAGTGTTTAAGTCTTCATTCTGATTAAATTAGCACAATTATTAGCATTTTCAGAGCACTGAATTAGAAAATTAAAAACCCTTAAAAATCTTGATGGTACATTTAGTGCAATGTTGTGAAAAGGAGAAACAGAATGTTGCCATCACTATTCAGTCTCAACTAGGAACTCTATTCCATTGATAAATATATTTATGCATTATGCAAATGTGAATTTTTATGATGAATTTCCAATTTTTTCAATTATATACTTGTATGCTGTTGTCCTATGACACTTGCAAATTTGCATATAGTTGGTGTGGTGGCACCTCACATTTTAGTATGAGACATGCTTCTAACTTTAATCCGTCTGAAATTTACACATTTTAGGGCAGTGTCTCTGGATCATTATCACAGGGATTCAGAAACTAATGCACAGCACTGTAACATATGCAAATATTGCGTTGAATGCCATTCTGGTTCTTAAGACCATTTCCTGTAGTTTGTGCCTCGTTCACGATTCAAAACTATTGAAAATCCCAGATAACTAAACATCAGTAGTAGTTCCTATAGTGTATTTCCTTTTTAAGATCATTTTCACAGCTGTAGGCATTTGACACAGTTTCCTGTATTTTTCCTCTGTACTGGTAGCAGCACTTACTTGTTTGTGAAATGCACCTGTGCTCTGCTTTCTGATAAACATTATGCTGTCCTCTCTAAGGCTCTTTGTTTAACCTTTTATTGTTATTGTCTTGGTTCTGTGATGATTATAATAAACTATTCTAGATAGATATTCTGAAATTTCTATGATATAATCAGATTACATGAATTTAATACAGTTAAACATAATTCTCATCTCAATTATTTTTATCAGTTATATTATGTTGGTTTTATTTACAAAAATAAATGGTGATGGGCATTAAGGTGGTCCAGTCTGGACACTTACCATATGACTACAATGTCCTTAGTCCAAATCTAGCTGGGAACATTTGTTGAATATCTTTACTGTTTGTTATCCAATAAAATTAACCCTCTGGAGTCTCAAATCAATTTTTTGACAAAATTCTTTATTCTGGAAAAAAAATAAAAATAAAATAAATCATATGTAAAAGAATTTAGCAATTTCTTCTAGAATCAATTTTATACTTAATTCAAGAAGATTCTAAAAAATAAAAGAAAGTATTTTATTTCAAACAGTAAGCAATGTGTCAAAAATGACTTGATACTCCAGAGTGTTAAAATCTGTAAAAAAAAAAAAAAAAAANAATATATATATATATATATATGTATACACTTCATGAACGCCTGGCAGCACAAATGAACCAACTGCTAACATCAGGACTTCACCCAGACTTGCTAAGTCAGGGCAGGACAGTGGGGACATGAAGGATCCCCACAAGGATACAACACCTTCAAACTACTGACCAATAACCTGCCTCTGCACAACATGGAAGCTCCTGTCAGGTATCATAGCGGCTAAGTTGAACAGGCACATAAGTCAGTACGTGGACAAAGCTCAGAAGAGCATAGGAAACAACACCAGAGGATCAAAGCACCAGCTACTGGTCGATAGAGCAGTCACACTAGACTCCAAGACCAGACAGACCAACCTGAGCACCACCTGGATTGACTCCAAGAAAGCCTACGACTCAATGCCCCACATATGGATACTGGGGTGCTTGGCACTATACAAGGCCAACAGGACACTGATAGCTTTCGTCAGGAACTCAATGCGGCTGTGGAAAACAACGCTAGAGGCCAACTCCAAGCCCATCGCACAAGTGACCATCAAATGCGGCATATACCAAGGTGATGCACTGTCACCGCTACTGTTCTGCATCAGCCTAAACCCCCCTCAGTCATATCATCACAAAGGGCGGATATGGATGCAAGTTCAGGAGTGGGGTAACCATCAGCCACCTCCTCTACATGGATGACATCTAGCTGTACACCAGGAGTGAACGAGATATCAATTCACTGATCACCTCACCAGGATCTACAGCGATGATATCAGGATGTCATTTGGACTGGATAAGTGCAGCCGAATGGTGTCAAAAAGAGGGAAGGTGGTCAGGACTGAAGGGGTGGAGCTACCAGAAGGCAGGATTGCTGACATACAAGACAGTTATAAGTACCTAGCTATCCCACAGGCCAATGGGAGCCATGATGAGGAAGCAAGGAGGTCAGCCTCCAGAGAGTGAGACAGGTTGTAAGAAGCCAGCTCAACGGTAGAAATAAGATCCAGGCCATCAACATGTATATGCTACCAGTCATCTGATACCCAGCTGGAATAATAAGCTGGCCACAGGAAGAGATGGACGCCACAGATGTCAAGACACAAAAGCTCTTCACAATGCACGGAGGGTTCCACCCAAAGTCCAGCACCCTGAGACTGTATGGTCTGCGAAAAGAGGGGGGCAGAGGGCTAGTGAGTGTCAGAACCACTATCCAGGATGAAACAAGGAGCATCCAAGAATACATCAGAAAGATGGCCCCCCAGGACAACCGCTAAGTGAGTACCTCAGGCAGCAGAAGACCAAGGGTGATGAGGAATAAGAAGAGACATCATGGAAGACCAAGCCCCTCTGTGGAAGCGGCAGATAGAGGGTGTGGCTGACTCATGAAATCCTACCAGTGGCTAGAAAAGGCTAGTCTGAAAGACAGCACAGAGGCTCTGATCATGGCAGCACAAGAGCAGGCCCTCAGCACCAGATCCATAGAGGCAGGGGTCTACCACAGCAGACAGAACCCACGGTGCAGACTGAGACAGTAGTAGCAGGGTGTAAGATGCTAGCTGGGACAGCGTACACTGAGAGGCATAACCAGGTGGCTGGGA
>VXCM01008500.1:0-17864 GCA_014773175.1 Lucifuga dentata
TAATGAGAAAGTTTCTCATTTCAACGTGATCATTTTCTCGTTATAACATAAGTTTCTCATTTTAACATGATAATTTTCTCTTTATAACATAATTGAGACATGTTTGCGTGTGATAACAGGCTGCCTTTACAGCAGCAAAAGTCCCACTTCTCTGTGATTGCCCGACAAAAACATGTGTCCTTATGGAGAGAGAAACACTCACACGACATATCAGAAATTTCTCTCTGAGAACTCGCTGATCATATTTCTAAATAGCTCTCTCATCCATTTTTTGATGAAGGTTCTCAATCATCCAGGCTGGTAGATATAGAGGCTAGTATGAAAACTCAGTCAGGTCAACTGGATTCAAGTTATTATTTTTTTTTTTTTTAATTCTGAAACATTTTATCATTCATCCAAATGATGAATCCAAATGATGAATTTGGATGAATGATAAAATGTTTCAGAATTTAAAAACAAACTTGAATCCAGTTGACCTGACTGAGTCTGACTAGCCTCTATATCTACCTGCCTGGATGATTGAGAACCTTCATCACAAAATGGATGAGAGAGCTATTCAGAAATATGATCAGCGAGTTAGAAACTTTCACATGCAGATAAACTTCTGATATGTTGTGTGAGCGTTTATCTCTCCATCAGGACATGTATGTTTGTCTCTGGTGATCACAGAGAAGCAGGACTTTAACTTCTGTAAAGGCAGCCTGTTATCACACTCAAACACGTCTCGATTACGTTATAACGAGAAAATTACTAAACATTCCAGACAACAGACCAAACATTCCAGTTTCATTGGGTCTGCAGAGTTTTAAAGAATCTGTTTTTACATGTTAATTTACACAAAGGTTTCTCTAGTTTTGCTTTTCTACATGTTTTTATATTCAAAATAATCAAACAAATGTGTTTTTGTTTTTTTGTTTTTTCGAAAAGTATAATGCTGTATATGAATCTTGTCAAACGAAATCCACTTTTTACATCAACAATCCTAAACTAAACTGTGTTTGGAGGTTTTGCACGTGGGTGGCAGCAAAAGATAAATGTCACTCAAGANTCCTAAACTAAACTGTGTTTGGAGGTTTTGCACGTGGGTGGCAGCAAAAGATAAATGTCACTCAAGATTCACTGGAGATTCTGAAGGCTCAGGCTAGATTTTTTTTTACCTGGAGACAGCACAGGGGGGAAATCTGATTGGGTAAAAGCTCTAATTTATATGAGCTGCACTGGAAGTAGCGAAACTGAGGGAGAGAGTACCATAGCGATGAAATGACGTTAATAACAAAACTGATGGGAACGAACTTTGTAAAATACATATAGCATTAATTAAAATATTAAATTATAAAAACATAATTTAATGATTCTGACAATCTCTAGGCCAGCAGAGAAGGCCTTGCTGGCCCTGACCACACACCACGGGAATAATCAACAGTACATCAGCAATTAGCCTGTTTTAAAATGCATGGAAGAAAAAGTCGGGAAAGGGATAAGAGGAGAGAGAAAGTGAGCATCATGTTGCTAACATGTTGTTTATTGCAGTCAATCAGTCCTTTCAATATGATATTTGTCAGTCTGTAATCAGAGAGAGGTGACCAGATCCTTTGGAAATCATTTGTTTTTAAGTCTGTAGGTTAGATATTCCATCAGTATTTTCTCAAATATCAGTTTGTTCCATCCAGAGATTGTTGGGAGTTTATTGTCAATCCATTTAAACAGGATGTTTTTCCAGGCAGCAAATGTAAGGATATTAAAGAGCTCCCTCTGGCTGGGGGCTTTAATTCAGGAGCAAGGCTGGCCTAGAAGCAACCTCTGAGAATTCATTTCAATTTGGCTATTAAAAAAAATCACCTTAAGTTTATCTACAGTTTTTTCCCAGCATCTCTAAATATAAACATGTCCACATACAATGACTAAAACTTCCCGCCTCAATTTGGCATTTTAAACATAGATCTTATTCATCTTGTGTCTCAATTGGGTTGAAATTTGCAGACGATGTAAGATCCTGAATTGAGTTTCTAATGTTACATACAGAGATCTCACCAGAATAAGCCCGGATTTCCTTCCATGTCATTATCCATTTTATTTTTATTGGTTTATCTTTTTTTCGTCCATCTCGTCTTTTAAATCATTTGAACATTTAATGTTTTTGTCACATAAAATATAAATTGAATAAGAACTTAAAAAAAAACAAACACATCAAATATTCATGTAATCAAACTGTAAACAGGTTAAAATGCTCTTTACGATTACAAACGATGGAAGTAAAGTTAACATTAATATCAAGATTTATACAGTAATTTATTGTAATATTATGTAATATTACATTTGTACTAAGATCAGCTAATAAAAATACATGTTTAACAAAAATAATGAGGCATAAATATATCTAATAGTCATGATGTCACTGATTACAAAGTCTTTGAAGTCCATCAGTTTTCAGTTCATGACCCCAAACCCACTCGACAGAATATATATATATATATACACACACACACACACACACACCAGAATTGTTGTTTCTAATATAAGTATTTTAACTTTGCTGATGAAAATGAAGGAAATTGTTTATTATGTTTACTGTTTGTTGTTTGTATTATGTTTATGTTTATTGTTTGTTGTTTATTATGTTTATTAATGTTGTTGTGTCACCACAGTCCCATCATGCTTTGCTGCCCGTGGCTCAGGGAACACCTGCATTACCAGCGGCGGCAGCGGCGGCAGCGGCGGCGGCTGAGAACGGCGTGGCGTAACCAGAGGCCATGCTCTGTAACCCGACAACTAGACAACGCCAAGCAAACCCAAACGCTTTCCTAATGTTCTGCAAAACAGGAGAAGAACATGANCAACTAGACAACGCCAAGCAAACCCAAACGCTTTCCTAATGTTCTGCAAAACAGGAGAAGAACATGAGATCAGAGTGTCAGATTATTCCAGGTTATATTATTATTAAAATCATCGTTAAACCGTTAAAACTGTTATATTGTATGAAAACTGAGTCAGGTCAACCAGATTCAACTTTTTAATTCTGAAACATTTCACCATCCATCCAAATGACTTCATCAGTCAGAAATGATGTTACACCTCCAGTAACTACAGTAACTAATGGTGTAAAATCACAATAAACCTTTAATTCCAAATAAATAGATATATTATTCAAATTTTTTTTTGGAATAATGCATGATGTAAAATGCACTATTCAAATTTCAAACAATGAATAAATTTCAAATAATAAATTTCAGCTTCTAGTTTTTAATGGTCCCCTGGTTGGATGCAGGACCTGTCCCCAAATTTCTTTGGAAGGGAAGACAGCAGCNTTTTTAATGGTCCCCTGGTTGGATGCAGGACCTGTCCCCAAATTTCTTTGGAAGGGAAGACAGCAGCACTGTAGTGTTAAACTATAACGTTAAAACCGGTAAAATCCCTCCAGCTGAAAACTGGACTTCACCGTGTTTTTCCAGAATCTCAGCAGACTGATGCAGAAGGGACACGAACACATCGTCTCACCTCACACACACAAGTAAGAACCATCCTGATTGAATGTTGCTCATATTCACTCATTTTCTCTTATAGTCTCATAATATGAAGGAAATGATCATCCAGTACTGAAAACAGCAGCAGACGTGGATGTGAAGCAGAGTGGTGGAGTTGAAGGACTGGAGGGTTTCAGGTGGGTTTGTTTTGTTTTCTTGCTGCTTTACTGTTTTAAATACTTAAAGTTGTGCTTACGGCTCAGTCTGTCAAAACCAAAATGCTTTAATAAAGAACATTTTTTTAAAAACTAATTCACTTCACCTCTGGCTAAGAAAACATTTGGTACCAATTTGTTTGCAGGACGTATTACTTCATCATGGAGGTTCTACTTAGTACAAATATTTCTTTGGTGCCATGAAAAACTCTTCTGTTTATGTTCCTCTGTCTAAAGTTCACCCTAACCCAGTGTGATGGGGTTAAAGGTCAAACTGCTGAGTCAATGTTTAACAGCAGAATGTGGTGCAGCAGCATTACTGCGGTTCCTGAAGTTTGGAGTATTATTAGTAATATTTTGTTTCTGTTGAATATCTCAGCAGAAACATTATCTTAGTTTGAAAGGATTTTTTCCACTTTCTCTTTAGGTCAAAGGTCATCATGTCTTACCTTCCTGTACTTTTTGTGCTTCTCCTTCTTCTTCCTCCTCTTCTCCTCCTTCCTCCTCCTCCTCTCGTGCAGCGTCTCCTCTCTCTCCTCCTCCTCTGCCTCTTCGATCAGGGGCTCATATTTATCTGGCAGGACGGAGAAATAAACTTCTTTGGAGGTTTTGTTTGGCCTCTTCCTCGCTGAGGGAGCCTCGTCTTCCTCCTGCTCCTGAGCTCCCATTCCTCTCTCTTGCTGCTCCACACACTTTCTCCTCTTCTCCTCCTCTCTGACCTCCTCCTGTTCAGACAGGAGGACCTTTGGAGTGAGGAGGAGTCAAACATTATGAGTAGCCTGGAGCTCAGTCAGACTGATTTTCTATTAAAATACTGAGAAGAGATCACGGCAGGAACGTGGGGACTTCTCTTTTTTTTTNGATTTTCTATTAAAATACTGAGAAGAGATCACGGCAGGAACGTGGGGACTTCTCTTTTTTTTTTGTTTTTTTAGGTTAACTGCCTCCTGAGCCTGAATTTGTTCAACTTTGACCCTGAAACAGAAACTCAGAAAGTGAATTTTGTGAGTGATGTCAGACTTCATAAACACTGATAATGTGCACACCTGATCACTGTTAGCGACTGTGTGTGTGTGTGTGTGTGTGTGATCCCACAATAACAGCTGAGTTTAATGAAAACACTGACAGCCTGAGGGTCTCGACCAATCAAGAGCCTCATTTTCTTTGTAAATCCAGGAAGCAATAAGACAGACAGCTTTAAAAAAAAAACAAAAACCTTTATTGGACAGGATGATAGTAAGTACAGAAATAGTGAGTATAAGAATAGATATGAACAGTATGCTACGGTAGCCCTGAAGTGCCAAACACAACATTACAAAAACACATCAACATTAACAAAATGCAAACACAATATTAAGAAAACGCAACTAAAAAAATGCAAAAAACATTAGGAAAACACAACATTATTAGAAAAACACAACACATCAGCATTTTTGTAATGTTTTTGCGCTTCCTTAATGTTGTGTTTTCGTAATGTTTCTGTGTTTTGTTAATGTTGTTGTGTTTGACACTTCAGGGCCATAATATGTACAAAAAAAAAATACAAACATATAGAGTTATACATCCAAAAACAAGTGTCTTTAACAAAAGGAAAACTAAAAGGTTTCCAGGGATAGATTTAAGAATAAGACTGCTCAGAGAAAGAAAGAAAATTTATGTCATAAACGTTCCACGTGTTGCTATTTTTAAATTTTAATTTCTACACGACACAGTATGACCGTAAACAGCAAACGTTGAGTCCGTTTCCTGCTTTCTGCCTGTCAGAGCTGCTGTTCTGTTTTGTGACGTTTAAACTTTAAAACTGTATAAATCCCATTAAAAAAAAAAAAAAAAAAANAAAAAAAAAAAAAAAAAAGTTTAAATCTTCTGAAGCGTTACAGCAAAATAAACGCCAAGCGGAACCTTTGTGATCCGGACCTCAGTGCAGCACGGCGCCTTCACGTGTGGGACCGATCACAGCTCCGCAAGTTTCAGACAGTTGGACAAGAAGATCAGGAGCGTTTATGGTTTGTTTGCACGTTTTTCCTCACAACGATCCACATGTGATGAAGTCATAAGTTTGACGAAATGTTCAGGTCTAGTAAAAGCTGCGTAATAATATTCTTCATGTGGTGAAACAGTTGCTGCCTTCGCTGATGTTAGTTTTCATTTGAAGGTTAAAGATGGAAATATGATTTCTGTCACAGTTCTGGTTTGGTTTCAGTCGCAGCTGGATGATTTCTCACCAAACTAAAGCAAAGCTAATGCTGTTAATTTAGTTTTTATTCTTAAAATCAAACAGTGAAAATGCTTCCTGTGATACATGATGATCTTGGAAAAGAACAAGTAATATCTAATGCTGAGGTTTTGTCATTGTTGAGCCTCCAAACTATTTGTTTTCCCAGAAGTCAGTGAATCAAACACTAAAAGTCATCAAGGTGTTAAATACTGTAATTCACGGTGTTAAATAAGATTATAGAAAGTAACAGCCTTCGTCAACAGAACACAGAACTTTGCTAAAAAAATCTTTTTTTTACAATCTTACTAACCTGTATACTACAACTAAAACTAATGACCTTATTGTAACTGATACTGTAAAGAAAATTGCAGGTCATTTTAAAAGTTTTTATATTTGGTGAGTGTAACACTTGAACTTCTCTTCTCTAGATATCGGTGAACTTTTGGAGGTGAAGGATCTCGTGTCGCCGTCTGATGTCATTTGACCGGACAGATTATTCTGGGAAAATGTTATGATGTCACTTATCAGATGGACGGTTTCTCTTCTCAGAGGCAAGACGGGCATTTGTGGGTGTCAGACTCGTGTCCTGCAGGTCAGAAGCGGCAGCGCTGGTCCTGGCGGCCTGTCGGTGGCCACAGGGGGAAGTGGTGAAGGGGCAGGGCTCATCCTGCAATCCCAGTCCACAGATATCTACCAGAACCTGGCTCTGGAGGACTGGATCGAGGCCAACATGGATCTGCAACAGCACAGCGTCCTGTTGCTGTGGAGAAACCGGCCAGCCGTCGTGATTGGACGGCACCAGAACCCCTGGACAGAGTGTAATCTGTGTGCTATGAGGGAGGCGGGGATTCCCCTTGCCCGGCGACGGAGCGGCGGTGGGACGGTCTTCCATGACCTGGGCAACCTGAACCTGACCTTCTTCACCTCCAAGAAGGCGTACAACCGGCGCAGGAACCTGCAGGTGGTCACCGACGCCTTGAGGCGTCTGCAGCCTGAGCTGGACGTCCAGGCCACAGACAGATTTGACATCATGCTGAACAGACAGTACAAGATCTCAGGTGTGTAAAGGGGCGGGACAAAAGTCCACAGGGACAGGAAGTGGGTCAGAATCACACCTCGTGTCCCTCTACATCAGAGCCTCTGCATGCTGTTTGACCTGTTTCACGGCCGTGAGGACATGAGGATTTAAAAAAAACAAGCATTTGGTATGAGTGTTTTGCTGCCCTCTGCTGGACTTTTAGGAGAAATACAACTGAAATGTATCTGAAATCTGTAGAAGCTGCTGATGATTCATTCAACTGTAATATATATTTATGGCCTATTTATTAATCCAATTGTTTTAGTTAATTACAGACAATTATAACATCTCTTAGCTCTTCTCTGTGACAAATTGACAAATTTCTCCACAATTATGAAAATGACCAACCAAATGTTGATGATGATGTTGTTTATGTTGTTGTTGTTGTTTACTGCAGGCAGTGCATCCAGGCTCAGCAGGACGTCCTCCTACCATCACTGCACCCTCCTCCACTCTGCTGATCACTCCACACTCTCTGCAGTGCTCCGCCCTTCCTGTTCCCACATCCATAGCAACGCCACGCCCAGCATCCCAGCATCCGTCACCAACCTGCTGGACCATGCCCCCTCGCTAAAGTGGGAGGTCCTTCTGGATGCACTGGGAGACCAGTTCAATAAAGGTACTGGTTCTCCTGTCCTGTGGTATTTGCTGTCGTTACAGATTATTCTTCTTTTAATTTGAACTGACAGAAGAACGGCGTCTGGCTCATGGTTTCCACCTGATCTCTTGTTTGTTTCTCATTCTTGCTCTCAGAGTTTGGTTTTGGCGCCACGGCGACCCTTGTTGACCCTGCTGACGAGTCAGCATTCCCAGGTCTTAGCAGGATGGAGACTGTGCTGCGTGGCTGGGACTGGACATTCGGCAAGACACCTAAATTTAGCGTCCGGACTTGCCTAGACCTGACAGATGATAGGTTGTTGGCACAAAGCTCCGCCCACCTGCACATGGATGTGAAGAACGGCATGATTGAGACCTGCGAGCTGGACGTCCCAGTGGACTGGCTTCCTCAGTGGCTGAGTGGAGAACTGAGCAGTATGCTGGTGGGGGGACGCTTCTGCCCCCACGAGACAGCTGCCGCCGCCGCCGCACTGCTGCGGTCGCATGGCGGGAAGCTGCAGAGCCGCTTCCACAATCTGTGTGAAACTGTTCTATCTGTGATGGGCTGAATGAATCACGATCCACAGCAAATAATCCACATGTGGGCTTTAGTCCGTGATTATTTCTTAATGGTCCACAACCATGATGCGTCCTCCATGCTGAATTATTTATTGTTGCATGAAAGATTTAATTATTCTTAGAGCATCAGAAGTATTTTGGTTAAAAATGTCCCAATGGTGGCAGCAGAATGTCAGGAAGAGTAACCAAAATAAATAAGATCTATCGTCTGGAGACATTTGAGAGCGATTCAAGTGCAAATCTATTTAACAAGCTGATATCAACCACCAATAGTCAATCAATAGTAAAGCAGTGTGTTCGTATCACCAACATTCAGATCACAGGATTGGAGGCTGTTTTCACTCCCAAATTGATTGACAGGTGTTTTAGTAAGGAACTCAATTTTAGTTTACATTTAGGTCTCATTATTTTATCAAAACTTAAGGAGATTTGTGTGTTTTATTAAAAATGGGTAAAATTAACATTAAATCCATACTGAAATGAGATTCCAGAAATCTGGACCTTGAACATTGTGTCTGATGTGTATTTTTAAATTAGTTTGAGGGAGATTCATAATTTCGGTCTTATTTACTATCGGGGCTGAATGTTTAGAGACAGGTTTCTTCCATTTTCCCTTATACAGTAAGATTTTTAGGGAGTTTTTCCTCATCTTAGAGAGCTTGGGCTGGGTCGGGAGCTGCTAATGTGTGGGCCTAAAGCAGTGGTCTTCAACCTTTTGAACCTGAGGACCCCCTATGAATTTCAGGGTCCCCTGAAGTACCCCCTAATATCCAAGCAACTGTGTCTATCAAAAAATGTGTTAAAATTAAAATGTATATTGTTATCTATTACAGTTATCATAAAAGTTAAGTAAAAGTTAATTGCATATCACTATATATCCTGGTTTCCACCCTGACTAGGTTAATCAGGTTGGTATTTGTTACTTTGATGACGTGTTTTATTGACTAAATTTCCTAATATATCCACAGGTATAAGGAAAAAAAATCATTAAATAATAGCCTTACAGTGTCCTCCACAAATATGGGCACTTACCCTTAGTAAATAAAAGCAAAATGGGCTGTGAAAAAAAAGTCTTCAATGTTTATCCTCTTGATCTTTCACTCCAAATATTAACAAGAATCTAACCTTTAACTGAAGTAAAATGATTGAAAGAAATTCTTATCATGAAACCAATATTTTTTCAAAGTGGACCTGAAGAGGACGTGTCTAGCCCACGCACAGTGAGGATGATGGTTCGAGTGGCCAAAGAATCTCCAAGGATCACAGCTGGAGAATCGCAGAAGTTAACAAAGCTGCGATCAGAGGCCACCAGCCGAGCAGGGCTGATATTCAGAGGAAAACATGATTTGGATGCTAACCTGTACGTCGTGTGGCATTCAAATTCAGCGGCGTCTGGTGTTCGACTTGCTACTACCTTATTCTTTTTTATCCCATTTCCCAATCTTCTTTTTTTTTTTTTTTAATTCTAATATGACCTTAAATTAATTTAGCGTTCGTTCGTTTCCACTTCTCTAGACAATAAATACTCAAAAAAAAAACAAAAAACAAAATTACTTGGTATATAAGAAATATAAGAAGATAAAACGCTAAATTGCCGTTAGTGGGCTCCATAGCTCAGTGGTTAGAGCACTGGTCTTGTAAACCAGGGGTCGCGAGTTCGATCCTCGCTGNGGCTCCATAGCTCAGTGGTTAGAGCACTGGTCTTGTAAACCAGGGGTCGCGAGTTCGATCCTCGCTGGGGCCTCTGTTTATTTTCCTCAGCACCGCAACCTATAAAATCAGTGTTTTCCGCCGGTAAATGTTAACGGTTCGTTAGCTCGTCCGAAATCGCCGAGACCACAACCTGCCAAATGATTTACACATTGGCACCTTGTGGTTGTTTTGCGTAACTGCATAATTAAACCCATGAACAGCGTCATGATGTCTAAAATGTACAGTATTTGTCTTTTTAATCTGTTGAATATAATCTGAATGAGACAAATATATTCAAAAGGTAGCTTCACAGCAATGTTTGCTCCAAATATTCCACAGATATGGAGTAAATACTTAAAAGACTAATATTACACAGCTTTAATAAAAAAAAAAAAAAAAAGNAAAAAAAAAAAAAAAAAGTGAAAGCTAAGGAAATTTAGAAGGAAAAGGGACAACCTGTGCAGGATGTTCACTAATGAGTTTTGGAGCCTGAGGAGATCCTTTAAACTTATTAAGACAGATTCATCTACAAACAAATATTACCATCCACCATTGTTTTGTCCTATATAACATATAACATACACAACAGTAAAACAAGCATTTTATTTAAAATGCTTCCTTGCAGTTGCCATTACTGTCTGATCTGGGTATAATTTAGATTCCTATCCTATTTCTCTTAGAATGGCCATCATTTTACTCCAGTCTACACTGTCAAATGATTTTTTTTAATAACCTTTGAAGCATATGTTCAACTCCTCTCTCTCTCTCTCTCTCTATAAATCTCTCTCTCACCTCCTCATGGAGTGGTTGTTTGCGTCTTCCACAAGCTCAGGTCCTCTACCAGAGGCTTGGGAGTNCCTCCTCATGGAGTGGTTGTTTGCGTCTTCCACAAGCTCAGGTCCTCTACCAGAGGCTTGGGAGTTTGAGGGTTCTGCAGTATCTTAGGTGTTCCTAGGACTGCACTCTTCTGGACAGAGACCTCAGATGTTGTTCCTGAAATCTCTTGGAGCCACTCTCCCAGTTTGGGAGTCACAGCCCCGAGTGCTCCAATTACCACTGGGACCACTTTGGACTTCACCTTCCATGTCCATTCCAATAATTAATTGATGGAATGCACACACACACATATATATATATACAGTATATATATATTTCCATACACTCACACATATATACATTATATATATATATATAATGTCAAACAGACATGTTAGACCTGTGTGTGTATATATAATATATATATATACAGTATATATATAATGTCAAATAGACGTGTTAGTGTGTGATAACAGGCTCCTGTTACAGCAGCAAAACTCCAACTCCACCCGTTTCTCCTCCGTGATTACCCAATGAACATACATGTCCTGATGGAGAGATAAGCGCTCACACAACATATCAGATGTTTCTCTCTACGTGAAAGTTTTAACCCGCTGATCTGATTTTTAAATAGTTTATAAATAGTAATATTACATGGTTTAAATAGTTTTCAAATAGTTCACATAGTTTAATAGTTGACGTGTTTTGTTCACATGTCTCAGAAATGTGCATAGCTGCATCCAGGTGCTACAGGTCAAAGCCATGTAAATAAAGGTATCAGATATGAGCTACTTAAAAAAGAAAATGTAAAATATGCTGAACAAACGATCAGAAAGGCAAAGATCCAGCCTTAGTTCCTTAAAAATTTTATATTTTGAAAAAAAGGAAACCAACCAGAGCCAGAGGTCATGACCTCTGGCTCTGGTTGGTCTTTTGTACCTCATAGCTGTGTATTGATGTCTGCTGGTTTTAGCTGCATGTTGTTAAATCAGACATCTGGTCTCAGTCTCTATCCACACAGCACAATTTACTGCCCCTCCAATGGCTATAAAACACGTGTGTGTGTGTGTGTGTGTGTGTGAGAGAGAGAGAGAGTGTGTTCTTCCTTTCTGGCGTTCTCTCTCTCTCTCTCTCTCTCTCTCGTTCTGGCTCGTTTGCTCTGCCCCCATTTTTCTCTCTTTCACTCTCTAAACATTCCTCAAAGAATTCCTCAACAGTCAGAAATGATATTCTTGCTTTTGAAGTCCAGACGGATCAACCTGATTTATTGATCTGGGTGAGTTTGTGCTCTGCAGGCTTCCAGCTCTCTTTCCTGTTAGCTCACGTTTAACGTGCAGCAGCAAAACACAATCACTAGAGACAGAGGTGGAAAGTAATTTATCAAATACAATATTGCTTTTAGCTGCTTGTACTTTTAGAATTTCCATTCTGAGCAAAGGCGTAGGTTTGGTTTCAACATTGTTAGGGACATTTTTTTTGTTTTTAAGACCAACATGCACATTTGTGCTGCACTTGCTGTGTCTTATACTTTTCTATGTCTTACACACATACAGAACTTGATTGTGTAAACTATTTGCTTTGTTCATTTATGTATTTATTCATTATTTATGAATTTATTATTTATGTAAACAAGACTTGTATGGCTTTTTTCTCATTCCTCCTATCAAGCTCCCCAATGGCTCAGACTCCAGCATCCACAGGCTGTTTTCATGTGAGACGATGTGATCAATAAATGAAATTATTCAAAATAGTAGCCATTTCTTAAATTTTAAAATTCTAAAATAAAAAAAAAAAATTGAACATTTTGTTTAACTACTAAAAAGAATCATTTGGTAGCATGGCAACAAGACAAAACAACAAAAACCTGGATACGTGTCAACAATGCTTCCAACAGGCTGCTTACTGGTGGCATTAAACCGTGACATTCAGATGACCAAAAAAACACTAAAATATGGAATGAATTTGCCTTTTTCTTACCAACATTGTGAAGATAAAAGTGTCCTAAAACATAAGTTTTTGTCTCCAATATTCCATTTTACAGAAATATCCCCTGCATAAGTATACTGAAGGTATACTGAAAGCAGCCAATCAGAATGCTCGTCAGAACTTTTTACAAGTTTCGAGTTGATTGACAAGGATTTTATCCAATAGCATTAGCACTTAGCATTAAACTGACCAATCACATGCCTCGGTTAACACACAAACCTGGCAACTCTGCATAGATCTGACTTTAAAGGACCATACCATCCATTTTGCATGTTTGAGCCTAATATATTCAATTTTCATACATGTAACATTACTGACAATCATTTCCCAAAGGATACTACTAGAACGGTGAATTAAAAATGTTTTTTTTTATGTGCAGCTACTTTTGTAACTTCTCAGATTCTGATTTTACATTCAGCGATAAATATGATTGGGGGTAAATGTCAACTTTTCCTGAACTGATTTATGCTATGTGTATATATCTAAAAAGCACATAATCTTAAAACTCATTGGTAAAACTACAGTGGAATGTAATTGAAGCGTCTTAACTGAAGCGCTGAGACGCTTTACATGCTTTCACACACTAAGATATTGATCTCTTTTGTGTTTAATTCTATAATGTGATAAGATACTCTATTATTGAGCAGCAGGATTTACACAAACAGCCCTGATGATGGAAACTGAGGCCACTCTCTGTTATTTTGTTTTTTATGAGCTGCTCTCTTGTTATTTAACCTTACTGACCACCTCTCACCAGGACGTTTCCATTCTTCTCCCAGCAGGAAGTAAAGCAAATTCCTCGTATCCCACCTCTGCCCCACAATGTCTTGTTTTCAGTGCAAACAGATGCCAGACCAGGTATTCTTGACCTAAACCTGCATACATACTGCTTCAGTGTTTCCACACTTCTAAGTCAACACAAATGTTGTAAAACACTTCCATACTCTGAAGTGGTGTGTGTGTCAGGCCTGCTCTGTTTATTTGAGAAAGCTTGCAGTGCGTTCTTTAAAGGACCATACCACCCATTTTGCATGTTTGAGCCTAATATATTCAATTTTCATACATGTAACATTACTGACAATCATTTCCCAAAGCATACTACTGGAACGGGTGAATTAAAAATGTTTTTCCTACCTTCCAGACCTCCATTGGTTTCAGTTCATTCTGCTATTAAAATCAACTTGTTGATACTTGAGACGTTCTTGTGATAGGTAATCCATCATCACCAACAATATGTGTATTCAGGTTTTTTTTTAAGGAAGTTTCTTAATTTTAGCATTTAAGCACCATAAAAAGTGTGGAGTGAATGCCACTGCACTCCACAGGGGAATATAGTCCCAAAAGAAGACCTGTGTTTATGGAAAAATTTAAAGGACCATGACTTCATAAGGCTGCATAACTATTAGCAGGAGAAACATTGATTTTTAAGGTGGGTGTATCACTTGAATATTTGATTTGAAAGATTAAGAAATTTTGCAAAATATCAGGAAAGCTGAAATACAGTTTTATCTTGGGAAATGATTGTCAGTAACATAACGTATGAAAATTGATTATATTGGGCTCAAACATGCAAAATAAATGGTATGGTCCTTTAAACTTCAACAAAGGGTTACTGTCCCTTATTTAACTTAAACAAATCTGGTCAAGCTCATACAACCTGTAAACACATAACATTACTGGCAACCATTTCCAAAAACATACTACTGGAACAGTAATTTTAGAATTGTTTTTCCTACCTTTCCAGCTGCCATTGGTTTCAATTCATTCCAGTATTCTTTTAAAATCATCTTATAGAGACTTCAAACATGCTTGTGGTCATAATCCATCACAGCGAACACATCATCTATCAATTTTTGTCTGTCTGGTCCAACACAGCTGCACGGAAGAAAATATATGTCTCCGCCAGGAAATATAGTCCTAGGAGAAGACGGCTTTTACTAAAAAATACTGTTCTGGGTCCAAGAAAGAGGCCAAACAAACTGAAGTAACAAACGCACAGAAACTCAGCTTTCTCACTGATCAGTTCATTTACACACAAGGAGGGACTGTACATAAAGTCCTAACAACCCCATCTACCTACAAAGAACACAGCATGGGCCAGTTTGGCTCTCAGATCAGCCAACTAAATAACAAAATCATGCCAAACACCAGCTATAGATTACTGAACAGGCCAGCTGGCCACAGGCCCAGGAGAAGCGAATAACCGGCATGGAGCAATTTCCTGAGTTGTATAACACAAGTTTAAAATCTTAATATGATCTGGGCATAAAGGCGACTGCAGGGCAAAATGTCAGCAGTCAGACAGAGCTGCCAGGTTAGTAAATGGGCATATAATCTACGACTGTTTCAGCTGTGTTTCATGATGCATGTTGCTACATTGAGAATCTGTTCCATGTGCTGACTAATGCACCATCAGGAGTGTAAGTAGTGAAGTGAACGATGTACAGATTGCATAAATACTGCTGATCATGTGAAATAATGAAAATAATGATGATAATAAAGGGCACAGCTATACCTCCCTCTCTCTATATATGCTATAATATATGAAGATGGCATATTCCCAATAGTTTGTTAATCTCCCTGGTAATCATCTGCAGCCAAACAAATAAGTTTGAATATTGATATTTTCCCCCCCTGCAAAAATTGGGGAATATGCTCTCTTTTATTGCATATCGAGCCTAATATTGTAACACCTGTTATAATCATTGTTCAAAAAGATAAACTAGGGTGTATTCTCATTACATTAATGGGTGCAGAGGCGCACCATTAAAGTTTGTGGTTTGTAGGCAGATGACGTGAGGTGACACTCAAAATCATGAGCCAGTAAAAATATATAGTCTATTTTGTAATTTACCATGCTGCTGACTATTTTCTTATTAATATTACAGGTGACTTCATAACTGCATATCATTTAAGAAAGCTGTGAAGGGTTTATTTCTTTCTCAACAATGTTATCCATATTAATTTTTACTCTGATTTCTTTGTTTCACATATATTGCCTTCTGAGTCTGATAGTTTGGCCAGAGTTCTTCTAAAAGACTTCAAATGTTCCTTTATTATTTTATTTCATTATTTATTTTTCTTTATTCTTCTTTTCTTTTTCGAATTGTTCTGTATTTTTCTTTTTAATGTATGTGTAAATAAACTAAATAATTGTTCACTCAGTGGTGGGTTGTGTAACCTGAGGCTGAGCAGATCAGTCGCTGACATCTGGAATCACTAAATGCACAGAAATCACAGTTTAATCAGCTGGACCAGCTGCATGATGACCTGCACAGATCCATCACTTCAGCCTTCATCATCACGGACTGTCCAACCTTATAACACACAGACCACTGCCAGTCTGCTTGTCAGAGTCTCAAGGACAAATGTTGGATTCTGAAGAATCTGGATTCTGTTGGATTACTGTATCTAAAGCACCTGCTTGAGGTGTTCTGTGTGTATTTTAAACATCTATTTTTTGTCATCTGGAAAACAGAAATGTGATGATGACGAGTGCAGTTTGAAATGAGTTGATCTGGACCAGGTGTTTTTACTGGACCTTTAATTAAAGGACCATACCATCCATTTTGCATGTTTGAGCCTAATATATTCAATTTTCATACACGTAACGTTACTGACAATCATTTCCCAAAGCATACTACTGGAACGGTAAATTAAAAATGTTTTTCCTACCTTACAGACCGCCATTAGTTTCAGTTCATTCTGGTACACTATTAAAATCAACTTGTTGATACTTGAAATATTCTTGGGATAGGTAATCCATCATCACCAACAAGACGTGTATTCAGGTTTTTTTAGAAGTTACATAATTTTAGTGTTTAAGCGCAATAAAAAGCGTGGAGTGAATGTTTGCCTCCTCCAGACAATATAGTCCCAAAAGAAGACCAGCATTTATAGAAAACTTTAAACGACCGTGACCTCATAAGGCTGCGTAACTATTAGCAGGAGAAACAATGGATTTTTAAGGTGGGTGTATCACTTGAATATTTGATTTTGAAAGATTAAGAGATTTTGCAAAATATCAGGAAAGCTGAAATACGGTTTTATCCTTTGGGAAATGATTGGCAGCAACATAACATGTGTAAAAACTGAATATGTTAGGCTCAAACATGCAAAATGGTTGGTATGGTCCTTTAAATCTATACAACCAATACTTTACGTCCAAACATAAAAATTTCCTTCCACTAAATCAAATCAAATCAACTTTATTGTCCACCTTTGTAACCCAAATTTGTCTTTGGCTTGCAAAAAAAAAAGTTAATAAATAACATACATTGGACATTACAAAATGTGAATAAACACTGACTCTACAATATATAAGTACATTTAAAAAAAAAACAGTCACAGATTTGTGTGTTGTTTAGGGAGCTACTGTTCGTAATGAGATGGACAGTGTTGTGATCAGTCGCATAGTTCGAGGCGGAGCAGCTGAACGGAGCGGACTTCTGTCTGAAGGAGATGAAATTCTGGAGATAAACGGCATCAAGATCAGAGGAAAAGACGTCAATAAAGTCTTTGATATTCTTGTATGTCTCACATCACACCACATATTTAACACATTTTTATCAATCATACAGTAATAATAATACCACCTGGTTAACAGGATGATTTCACTGAGTTGGCATTTCAATTTCAGTTTTACTGACGTGTTGAAATATGGGCTGAACTATGCAAAAAATATGTTCTGCCTCTGTTCTCCCAGCTTGAGTTAATTAAAATTCTCTCTCTCTCTCTCTCTTTCTCTCTCTCTCTCTCTCTCTCAGGTGTTCTCCCAGCCGCTGTGAACATGGCGGAAGCTGCAGTCAGTCCTGGACGGGTTTTCACTGTAACTGTTCGGACAGCGGCTACAGCGGAGCGACCTGCCACAGCTGTAAGTCACATGACCACCGGACCCAGACAGATCCCAATGAATTTAACCCATGTACATGTTACGTTACCGCCAACCATTGTCCAAAATATACGACTGGAGAGGTATGTTTTAGAATTGTTTTTCCTACCTTCCACTGCCACTAGTTTAAAGGAGCACACCACCCATTTTGCATGTTTGAGCCTAATATATTCAATTTTCATACATGTTACGTTACTGATAATCATTTCCCAAAGGATAAAACCATATTTCAGCTTTCCTGATATTTTGCAAAATCTCTTAATCTTTCAAAATCAAATATTCAAGCGATACACCCACCTTAAAAATCCATGTTTCTCCTGCTAATAGTTAC
>VXCM01008501.1:0-16974 GCA_014773175.1 Lucifuga dentata
AAAAAAAAAAAAACACTCAGATCTAACTGAAAATGGCCACTACCAGGATGTATACTACTGGTTGCTAGGCAACCACAGTAACACAACGAGCCATTTTCATTCGACCTTAGCAGGATTTTAAAGGATAACTAAAGAAATATAACACAATAGAGGGAAACTTTGGCGAGAAGCATGACGGTTACATATATTTTAAAATTAGAAATAATGACCTGGGTGCAATAAAAGCCTGGTTCTCTCTCTGCAGTTGAGGTAAAAAAAAAAAATAGTNAATGACCTGGGTGCAATAAAAGCCTGGTTCTCTCTCTGCAGTTGAGGTAAAAAAAAAAAATAGTATTTGAGCATTTACGGTAGGAAGGAGGTAAATGCCGGTCTATGGGGATTTTGCTGAAAATGGATTAACGGTGAGATAACCTAATCATGGGCTCTTTTTAGGATACTTTTACCTTCAAAACGACGGTAAAATCACAAATTTATTCCATATTTTAGCTGTGTTTTGGTCAGCAGTTTGACATTATTAAATGTGTATATTTTTTAAGGCTGGGTTGTCCCACGAAACCTGGGCGCATCTTCATTTACCTGGGCGGGCTGCCCAAGTTTCGCCTATGTATGGGAAATGCTTGTATTTTTTCGTCTCGAACATTCAAAACCACCAGTATGGTCCTTTATTAAGAGAAGCTAATGGGATTTTTACTATCTAAAATTCTGTTTCCCACTGAATGTAAAACAAAATTACAGAATGACTTCAGTCTCCGTGGTTTTAAGTTTAATAGCTGTAATCTGACATTTACCAACATTAGATTGCCAACATGAACATCGAGGTCAAAACCCAACAAAACCTCAACAGGTGCCGAGAAGATCCAGAGGAGACAGACAGGGAGATTTATACAAGATAGATAGAAAAATATATTAAATAAGACAGTTAGAGAGAATTAGTCATCCTTCAGGGATTTCATTATCTTCTCTTGACTGAATTATCTAATCAATGAATTGAATTAAAGAGGAGCCACATCTCTCCTTTCTGACTGCATCTGCTTTCTATGTCCTGATGTCCCACATGTGACTCCGACAACAAGACAGGCCTAATGATAAGACAGCAATAAAGAATTTAGGTAGGTTATTTGTATATCACATGCTTCCTGTTTGATGTACATTTGTAAGTTTCTTATCATTCCTTATTTTAAAGGACCATACCAGTGCTTTTACACATTTCAGCTCATTTGCAAATCGTGTATATTTTCCTTTAACCTATGCTGAACTAGGATGTTTTTACAAATTTCCAGGCAACCATTATTTCACTAGACTATGTATATCAATTTGCAAAGCCCTTAAACATGGTTATTTGAAATGTTTGCACTGTATAACAACACGGTAACACACTTTGGGCAGCATGGTGGTGCATTGTTGTTCTGCACAGTTGCCTCACAAACAGAAGGTCCTGGGTTTGAATTCCATGCAGGCTCTGGTCCTATGTGAGGGCATATTCCCGTTTCCCCCACCATCATAAAAGCTTTCAGTTGTTGTTGTTTGGCTCGTGCTCCTGCCATCACCCTTAACCTATAACCTAAATGTTAAAGGACCATACCGACCATTTTGCATGTTTGAGCCTAATATATTCAATTTTCATACATGTAACGTTACTGACAATCATTTCCCAAAGCATACTACTGGAACGGTGAATTAAAAATGTTTTTCCTACCTTCCAGACCTCCACTGGTTTCACTTCATTCTGGTACGCTATTAAAATCAACTTGCTGATACTTGAAATGTTCTTGGGATAGGTAATCCATCATCGCTAACAAGACGTGCATTCAGGTTTTTTTCCAAGTTACATAATTTTAGCGTTTAAGTGTGATAAAAAGCATGGAGTGATCTAAAATGCTTTCTAGAAGTGTATGTCTCCACCGGGGAATATAGTGCCAAAAGAAGACCTGCATTTATCAAAAAATTTAAACAAGCAAATGAAAAATTTAAATAACTTCATAAGGCTGTGTAACTATTAGCAGGTGAAATGTCAATTTTTAATGTGGGTGTATCGCTTGAATATTTGGTTTTGCAAGATTAAGAGATTTTGCAAAATATCAGGAAAGCTAAAATACGGTTCCATCCTTTGGGAAATGACTGTCAGTAACGTAACATGTATGAAAATCGAATATATTAGGCTCAAACATGCAAAATGGACGGTATGGTCCTTTAAAAAGCCCAAACTCATTTAGACTGTTCCAGTCCTCAAAGTTTACGGTGTTGGTGTTAAACTGTAAATTTTCACCACATATATTTAGTAGTATCTGATATTACTAGAGCTATTTTCAGTTCCTGTGATATGTAAATATTGTGGACATTGTGTTTAGTTAATAGTACTTCCTCCTGACGTTGCGGCCATGCGGCTATGCTAAAGCTAATTAACGTTAGCATAATTAGCATTATTGCTGCACAGACATGGACACAATATTCTTTCGTTTTACTCACGTTATATCTAGTTAGCTGATACATCTTGCGTATTGCAGTTTTCATTGTGAATTGCACTCAGCAGTGATTAGCCTGTTGTTAGCTGTTAGCTTAGCTGCAGCGTGTTCTGTTTGCTCTGCATAGAAAAAAAAATAAAAATACATACTGAGCTCTACTGTGGTCTTATTCTGCCACCTAGTGGCTGTTTAGTATATAGGTGTAAATTACCTCCGGCAAGCTGCCAGACATTTTACTATATAATAACCTTTTATTTTCTCTTTATTGTTCTGCAGAACTATCACTCACACACACACACCTTATGCATGCACAGCTGTTTTGCCATTTCAGCAATAAAGTTTTTGAGCTGGAACTCCTTTTTGTTGAGTCAGTGTTTTGATCACTAGTGTAGGGCTGAATCTTCCTGAATCCCAGCATTCAGAGTCAGCCAGTCTTTTCAGTTTGCTATATATTCCAGTTTCCTTTGTTCCCTGCCAGAACGTCTTGTAAGTCTTGCTCAAGCATCCAGCCATATTCCTGTTACCTGTGAACCCGCCTTGTTATGTGTTTGTGACTCCTGACCTTGGCCTGTTCTTCATTTTTATGATTTCCTGCTTCGGCCCTTTTTAGATGTTTGCCAGGTAATATAGATCAAGGAGAAGACAGCATGTACAGAGATAGTAGAAATGACTGTGGACGTACTTGTTAGCAGGTGTGTGTGTGTGCATTACCTGAACATTTGATTTTGAAAAATTATGGGATTTGGCAAAATACCACAAAAACTAGGTTATGTTTTGTAGCATTATGTGTATGCATGTAGTATTTTTTGGGTTCAAACATGCAAATCACTAGTGTTGTCCTTTAAATAAGATGAAACAAAAAAACACCTACTGGACTGAAATCTCCTTCTGAGATTTCTTCCCACAGATAACAGGAATCTATCACACTAAAAGTGGATTCCTGCTGAAAGCTGGTGCAGGGTTTGAAGTCATGTTGACAGAGTGCAGAAAACCAAAGAGGTGGAAAGCAGCACTTTAATGATTTTAGAAGGATATATGGAGCACTTAGGAAGGCAAAGACAGGGAATCCAAATCCCACTTCATCACAGTATTGCACAGAAAAACAGAGGTCTAGTATCAACTCATCATCTATGTAAACATCAGTATAACTTTGTTTTCTCTATTGCTAACAGACAGTGCAAAGCAGAAATCAGATTTCTTTGGCTATCAGGATGACAAGGTGCATAAATGTATAGACGGTTAAGTTGTTTATAGGCACAATTGTAGCACAGCTCCTTTTTATTCTTTCTCTGACACATGCAATTCCCTCGTTATTCGTCATCTGTTCAAAAGTAAATGTTGGAATTTTATTTTTAATTCAAGTGCTGGAAGATATCTCTCTGCTCTCACCAGATTCCCAAACTTGATACACCATCCCTTAAAGTACTGAGAGATTTTAATGTTTAAGGCCAGTTTTTTTTGTTGAGTTTAAATGAGTTAATCCTAATGATCCTTAAACTGGGAAAACACTAGATATTAGGAGAGATGTTGTGCAGCATGGCATACAGATTTACTCTTTAAGTTGTTTGGTTTTAAGTGCTTGGAGATCCAGCAGCACCCAGAGTTCATCTTTCCTCCCAGCTCATTGCTTTCATTGTACATGTCAGTTTTGATCAATGAGCTGGAGGGAAATATGGGCATTTGGGGGCGCTGTGCCAAAATGAAGGAGTTTATCTTTAAATTCATAGCTATTATCTTGTTTCAATCAAAAATATTAATATTAGGCAATATATGTGAAATTATTGCATATATTGACGATATGCGAGACAGTCTTGTGACTTTCAGAGTTTGTTCTAAAACTCTGAATAAAACCGTTGTGGGTTATATGACATAATGAGGTTTTGTTCCCTTTCTTTTACTTTTGGACAGTTTCCTCTGTGTCGCTGCTTTTTCCTCCTCATCCTCACTGGCCCTGGCTGGGCAGCGCCCCCAGCAGGCCATTGGCAGTGGTGAAGAGGTTGATGGGCGATGATCCGTCTGTGATGAGGGTGGACTTCAACCCCAGAGCCTGGAGCATTTTGACCTGCGGGGGGGGGGNGGGGGGGGGGGGAAGATGCTGTAAAGAGTGTCTGAGCTCTGACAGAAATACACAACGAGACTCAAACACACAACAGAAATACACCAGAAACCCTGATGTCTTCCACCTGTCAGACCTGACAAGTGGACAAGTGTGTGTGTTGTTATTTTCAGAGTGGCAGGTGTGTCCACAGCATACCTGCAGCTCTGGTCCGGCTCTGGCAATCTCCTTCAGCGTGTCGCTGCCCAAACTCTCCACCAGCTGGCTGAAGCGCTGGCTCTCAATCTGAGCCAGACGCTCCTGCTTCTCCACTTCCAGGCGGTCCATCTCCTTCTTGTAGCCCAGCTCCTGCTCACGAGCCTTCCCCAGCCGTGCAAGCTCCGCCTCCTGCAGGCACACACACACACACATACATCTGTTTATTTACTCTCTAGACCCCAAAGTGGACTGTTAGGGTCTGATTTAGCCAAAATGGCAGAGATTATAAAAGAGATGAAAATCCACAAAAAACAAAAAAACCAACATCAGAAAACCTGAATAATGTACATTTAGTTGTCTGGTGTTAATCAAGAGTGAGGACAGATTCCATAATTAATTTTTTTTTTTTTTTTTTTTNGGAGGGCAGAATCATGGATTGTGCATTTTAAGAGAAACCCACAGTCACACATTTATGTGAGTCCAGTACGTACCGCCTCGATCTTCTGAGCTTCAGCCTTCAGTTTGGCCTCGTGGACCGCCGCCTCGCCCTGAATACGAGCCGCCTCCGCACGGGACTGAGCTTCAGCCTTAGCAGCTCCTGTACTCTCTACCGCAGCACTGCATGCACACACACCCAAAAAAAAAAAAAAAAAAAAANAAAAAAAAAAAAAAAAAAACACAGACACACACACATATACATATATACACATACTTTTAATTCATATAATTACAGCAACAAAAACACTTGATCTATCCTAATGACCAACATCTTGTTCAGTTCTTTAGAAAGACTAGAATTTTTTTTTAGGGCTTCTATCTAATTTTTATAATTTTGTATGTAATATTTCAACTTGAATGCAGTCAGTGTGTAAAGTCTGAAACATAAAAATGATGATAGCACAACCTTCAGCATGTCTGTATGCTGCTGTGATTACTGTTGGATTTTCATTAAACCTCTGCTGACCTTCCATGTTTGAATCTCCAGTAAAACCCAGTTAAACCAGTGAGGCTGTGGTCACCTGAGAGCCTCCAGCTCCAGCAGCTCCTTCCTGGCTCTCTCAGCTTCAGCCTGGTCCATGATGCGCTGCCTCTCCAGCTTTCCCCGGGACTCCTGCTCCAGACGCTCCGCCTCATGGCTGACACCAAAAAACTTCATGAAGCTCTACTTCTTTTAATCTCATAATGTACAATTTACTGGCTCTGTGTGTGTGTGTGTGTGTGTGTGTGTCAGACCGTGCTGCAGCCTCCTGGGATTTGGTGGTGATCTCGATGGCCAGCTGGACGCTCTTCTGCAGGGCGTCGCGGGTCCTCTGGTCCACCGGCTCCACAGACTGGATGTCCACGCTGCTGATCACCAGGTTGTTCTGCTTGAAACGCAGGTTGGGTCGAACCGCCAGCTTCTCATCGAAGCCGAACACGGCCGAGCAGATGATCCGGNAAAAAAAAAAAAAAAAAAGCTCTTAGTTTGATATTTTAAATGCTTTTTACATAAATAAGCAGAATTTGGAACTGTTTTGATTCGTAGTGATTTTCTTTCCTCGATACATCCTTAAAAATGTTCTATTTAAGGCTGTTTTCTAAACAGAGCTCATGAGATGACTTTTGAGGCTCTGAGTACATTTTAAGAAAAATTACACACACAAGGGTTACATACAGGGTCAAAAACAAACCTTATGAAAATCGTCAAACTGCACGGAGGCGACGGCTCCTCTGACGCGGGACGCGATGGCCTTACAGGCGTCTCCAACGAAGTCAGGGACTGAAAACAGAGAGGTTGCAGTAGCGTGATCGGCAGGAAGCGTGATGTCAAAGTGCCTGAAAAGAGCAAGAGAAGAAGAGCAAAGTCAAAAACAGAGGGAGTGTGTGGAGCTTAGGAATTTTTTTAGGGCTAGGAAAACTAACATGCTAATTTTTGCTATTAGCGTGAACCGTGTTAAAAAAAAGTTAACATTATTAACACATCTGTTTTTTCACTTCCCGAGGCTATGCTAATGTTTTTGGTTTTCCCCCCACTTCCTGTCTAACGTTATATACTCATGCTGTTTTAACTGAGATGTGGCTTTATTATCAAAAACACATAAAAAACAAAAAGAACGTCACAGCCTTTTAAGCCTCACTTTAGCTTTACTGCAACACAAACAGGATTCAGTCTTTTCAGAATAAGACCAACTTCCTCTTGAACAAAGTCATATTTTCAGAATAAGACGTTTTTCCTTACAACAAGAACATGGCAGCCTTGACCAGTTTCCTCCTTGAGGCTGAAACCATGAATAACATGCAAACATCTTTTAACATGTCAACCAAGCTAGTTTCTGCTCTGAACTAAATAAAAGTGTTAGTTAACCAAAAGAAATATATCATGAATATAAGTGCAATGAATCCATTATAAAATAAAGTTACTCCTTTAAGATAAAATAAATGAAATCACATCAGTTGTGTTGTTCTCTTGTTTCTGTGACAAATTTAAGAAACAGCTCAATAAATCATATAAAACAGGGATTTTAAAAAGGGAATTAATCTACATTACTTTGGTGATTCAATGTATAATGATTTCAAGTTTTCAAGTTTCTGCGATTAATCTTGATCAAGCACAGAAATCTGTGCTATTAATTAGTTAATTTTTTTTTTTTTTTTTTAAATCGATTCACAGGCCCAGAATTTTTACAAGAAATGCATGTATGTCTTCACAGGTGTTTGTGTATTTGTGTGGTATGTGTTACATCAGAGGATTTATTTTTATTCTGATACCAGTTGTAGGAGAGCTGCAGCTGCAGACGGGCATGGTCGGCCGTCTCGATGGTGATGATGTCCGTACAAAAGTCGGGTCCCAGCAGGAGGCAGATGGCCTTGATGACGTTGGGCCTCTTGGGTTTGTCTCCTGACAGCGACAGCACGGTGAACTGCTCGTCGGGTCCCAGCATCACCATCTCTGGGCCAAACACCACCCTGCCAACAAAACCACAACACAGCAACACTAGCATTTAGCATCCGTTTATATTTCTGCCTGTGTGCTCATACTTACTTTAATCCCTTTATCCCAAGAAAAGGATTTTATTAAAGTATAACATTATCAAACATGCAATATCACTGGTATGGTCCTTTAAGGAAAAAATCTTGATAAAGCTACCTGAAAGCACCCATCCATATCTACCTGATAAGATCATTAAATAATTATCCTGAATTAAAAATCTTGAAAAAAAAATTACAAATACCATATGAATGCAAGAACCTAAACTTCCAAAGCTGAATCCTACCTGGCTTTCTTCTCTCTGTAGTCGTACACCTGGACAGCGGCGTTGTGGGGGACCCGGTAAGAGACCACTTTGGTGTTGTCCCTCGTACCGCTTGCTCCGGTTCTGTNGTTGTGGGGGACCCGGTAAGAGACCACTTTGGTGTTGTCCCTCGTACCGCTTGCTCCGGTTCTGTGCCGGAACGAGCGGTCGGCCAGCGGGTCGATCGGAGTTGCCAGCAGAGTTTCCACATTAGGAGGAAGCTCCTTCTGCCACAGCTCTTCGTCCTGCGTCAGCATGTAGGTGTGGCCGATGACGGCGCGCACCTGTAAGACAGGAGACCGTGCTGATGACCACGACCTGCTCTACAAACCCTGCAAAAACCAAGTCCAGGCTTCCATCACGTACCTTTCCAGTTTTCATGTCTCGCACGTAAATGCCCTCATTCTCATCCAGCGGGATGGCCTGCCGCTTCAGCATCACCTCTACAGTAGCGGGTGGAACGTATTCTATGGGCCCACGCAGCATCCAGCGATCGCCAGGGCGACGGAGGATGCCAGTCCGGCGTGAGCGCTTGGCCCTCTCCTCCATCAGCTCCTCCTCGTCTGACTCCTCCTCCAGTTCGTGCTGGCAGAGAGAACGGGGGAGAGAGAGGAGGAGGACGGAGAGAAGGGTTATTGTGGCGATGCACTGGAGCGGTGGAGGAGGAGAAGAAGGAGGAGAAGGAGGAGGAGGAGCTAGACATGGTGGCGATGGGATTGGAGAAAGGTACTGAGAAGCATAGCGATGTCGAAGAGCAAAAATGCAACAAAAAAAAAAAACAAAAGGGGGAAAGCGGTATTTTAAGAGGAGAGACAGAAAGGGTGGGTGAATGTAGATGGACATGGGGGGGGATGATTAAAAGGTAGGAAGGAAGAGAAGAAAACAGAATTTGGGCAAAATGGGTTAGACGGGTTAGGAAAAGAGGATGGTGCAGTGAAGGACAGATATCCAACATTCCTCAAACGCATCTCTATACATTCCTGTTTTTCCTCTCGTGACCTTTTCCCGTCTTACAGCAAAGATGTGTTTAATGGTTAAATATGAGATTGATGTTTGCTTCTATTTCTGCCGTATTTCCTGGCGTGTCTGCTTAGAAATACTTTTCTCCTCTGTAATCCGGTTGATCCACATAGCAGTACTCAGAGTACTTGGACACACAGTTACTGTAACATGTTTTGTGAGCGGCTGGTCCCTCCCTGCCTTCATTTCTTTCTCCTCAGTCATCTCCCACGGAAAAACCAGAAACATCTCACAGGAAAGTAAGAAGCAAAAACAAAAAGTACTTCAACAGCAAATGAAATGCATGTAAAGGTCTAAGCTGTTGTTCTGAGACTAAATATCTTTAGAAAAGCACAAATATTCATGTTTAAACAGTTGTATTACTGTCACATGAAGTCACTGTATATTAAAAGACCATACCAGTGACTTTGCATGTTTGAGTACAATAAATAATACCTGCATACATGTTAAGTTACTGACAACTACTTTCCAAAACAAAAAAAAAAAAAAATGTTGAGTTTTCCTGTTATTTTTGCCAAATGCCTTAATTTTTCAAAATCAAATGTTCAGGTGAAACACCAACCTTAAAATTCAATTTTTCACCTGCTAAGATGTCTGAAAGTAGAAGTCAATTTTACTTTCTCTGTAAAAGCCATTTTCCCTGACAGAGACACACACAGGTTGCATTATTAGGCTTAAACATGCAAATTGCCGGTATGGTCCTTTAATATCACAATACTTGACCTTCCTCACCTCCATGTCATTGAAGGCCTCCACGGCCCTCAGAACCAGACCCTCCTCCTCTGACAACACGTACACATCCTGGATGCCTTGCTCCAGGCGCTCGCCCGGCTGCAGGAAGAACGAACGCTCGCCCTGACGGAACGAAATAAAACGATCAGGACACGACAAAAAACGGCAGATGAATGTTATGATGCTACAAAAGATGAATCTGCTCCTCATAAGTATTTACGGGGTTAACATTTTTTGTCGTTTGGTTAAAATCTGGATGTCAGAGTTTCCTCGGATCACCTTCACCACCCTCTTCTGGCCCAGCTGAGGTTTGCCGTCGGGTCCCACCGGGTCCAGGATCACACAGTACTGCCTGCTGCTCAGGGTGGTCACGTCGACCACGCCCACTACTTCCTCTGCCACTGACGGGATGTGGGCCTCCCTGTCAGCCATGGTGACCAGCCACTCCTCCCCCGTGCGGCGGTCCCGCCCGCCAGCATCCTTGAAGGGCCGCAGAGCGCGAACGTGCAGCGCTTTCTGATGAAACNGGTCCCGCCCGCCAGCATCCTTGAAGGGCCGCAGAGCGCGAACGTGCAGCGCTTTCTGATGAAACAGAAACACGGAGAAAAGAAAGTTTTTTTGGCTTGATGTTTTATAACGGCGGCGAAAATCATCCAAACGACCAAAGCAGAAACGCACAGATCAGGCAGGATTACGGGCAAAGGGTTAATTCACCTTGTCAGTTAGGATGAAGGCGTTCACAATGTCGATGACTTCCTCGTGCGCTCCTGGAAGGTATGCGCCCACTTTACTGACCAGCCACTCCTCACCTGAACAACACACAAACACACACATACACACTGTTGTTATAATGTCGCTGGAAGACAGAAAATTCATTTTAAGTACTTTAATTTTGTAATTTAAGGCAATTATGCCTTAAATTACATCTAATTTTTATTGACCCAATAAATACAACTCACATACATGCTACTTTACTGCCAACCATTTTCCATTATTGTTGAAATATGTAATTTAGCCAATCCAACACGGAGCTACATGGATGAAAATGTATGTCTCCACCAGGAAATATAGTCCAGGAGAAGACTGCTGTTACAGAGAAATTAAAACCCTCTAAAGTGTGTTAACAGGAGAAACATGAATTTTGAGGTGGGTGTGTCACCTGAAAGATTAAGGGATTTAGCAAAACTCACATGACAAATAAAATATGGTTTTCTTTTTTTTTGGCAGTAACATCATACGTATGCAGGTAGTACTTGTTGGGCCCAAACATGCAAATCACCAGTATGGTCCTTTAAATCTCAAGGTACTCATGACAGCCTCATTTTGAGCGGCGGCGGTGCGACGTACCGGTGACTCTGCGGACGCCTCCTCTGTCCACGCCTTCTTTACGCGCCCTCAGCCGGATGGCCTGGTTCTCTCTGATCACCGTGGCCTTAATGGTCTCCAGCACAGCGACTTCTTTTTTGGGAATGTAGGTCCCTGTTAAATGTCAAAGTTCACGTTTTTATGAGTAAGTAATGACGCAGTGTCAGTGTAGAACAGACAGGAAGTGACTGAATTAACAACAGAGTATGATGTCATGCAAATATGTTGACACTGCTACTTTCTATGCAGGAGTATAAAGTGTCACGGCCATAATAATAATAATAATAATAATACTAATAATATTATAATAACATACCAGGCCCTTCAAACAGCCACTCANATAATAATAATAATAATAATACTAATAATATTATAATAACATACCAGGCCCTTCAAACAGCCACTCATCTCCAGCTATTCTCTTCTCTCCTCCCTCCCCCTCAAAGTCCAGCAGGGCCTGCAGACGGAGCGCCGTGTCCGGAAACACGATCTGCAGCGGTGTCACATCCTGACAGACAGAAGATCTAGACAGTAAGGACGACTGTATGACTGCACCTTTTCATTACAGCTCAGTTTACATGACGACGGAACAGGACAAACTGTCTCCTACAAACCTGCTGGACCTCCTCTCCGGGGTAGAGGGGAAAGGGGTCCTGGGTCAGACGGATCTCGAGATCAGCGTGTCGAAGTTTGGCTTGGCCGGACGCATCAAAAAGGATCTGTCCGTTATCGTCGCGGGCGACAGGGTTGCTGACCACGCAGTAGTGACGTGGAGGCACCATGATCATACGCAATGGAGGAAAGAGAACTCTGGGAAAGAAAAAGGAGAATTTAAACAGGATAAGGTAACATATAAAGGTTACATACACAGTTCATAAAAGGTGCAATGATGTGCTCTCTTTTTTTAATTCATTACCCACTCTGGAAGCTCAGTTTGGAAATTAAATGAATGGCCTGATAGTACTGCCTTTTTTTTTTTTTTTTTTTTTNTGGGGGGGGGGATGTTTGGGAGGTTAAGGAGGTTGCCAAGCAGGAGGAAATTACATTAGCACTTGTACGCTTCTCCTGGATGCCGCCAAACTCTCTACAGACCATCAGAGCCAAACAGCTTTATTTTGCTCATCTGACCAGAAGGTTTAGGCTTTGTTCTTTTCTTCGGCTGCTTGTGTTGGTGTTTCAATAAAAAAAAAATATATACATATATGTATATATACATATATACACATACATACATACGTATACATATATACATACGTGTACATATATATACGTATATATATATACATGTGTACATATATACGTATATATATATATACATATACGTATACGTATATACGTATATATATATACGTATACGTATATATACGTATACATATATACGTATACATACATATACGTATACGTATATATGTATACGTATATATACGTATACATATATATATATACGTATATACATATATACGTATACATATACGTATACATATATATACGTATATATATATATATATATATGTATATATATGTGTGTGTATGTGATATATATATATAAATAAAGGTATACATAAAGGTTCCACTGAAACATAGGGCTTAAACATGCAAAATCACTGGTATGGTCCTTTATATTGACCTTAAAATAAAGAGTTTGGATAGAACAAAACAGCTTGGGGGGGTTATAAAAATCTAAAGAATTCTTCTGAGGATCAAGAGTTTGTTGAGAAAATTTCATGACAATCTGCCAAACAGGTCATGAAATATTGTACCACTAAATGTACGAAACAGGAGCGGTTCATCCTCTGGCGAGTGTGATTTTGATCCTTAATCTGTCCATTCCATTTTTTTTTTTTTTTATTCTCACATACAAGTGGAAGTTTTGATCTGATCGTAGTAGCAGAAAGGTCAGGGGACCCAGAATACTCAGATTCATCATCTGGGAATCCTGAACAGACCGGATGACGTCATCGTCGTCAGGTAACGTGAATCCTTTGAAATTGAGTTACTGCTGTTAATGACAATCTGCTATTTATGCTGAAGGTACTGGAGACACTCAATATTAAGAAAGCCAAGGAGCATAATCAGGAATTCAATAACTTTAACTTAAAAATACCAACGTATCTCTTAAAGGGCCGTGACAAAGTTTTCGTAACCAATTCTTCCTTATCCTCCACTGACCGTTCATTGTCCTGGCGGATGTAGGTGAGCGGTCCGATCTCCACGCGGGCGATGTTGGTGTTCTGGTCCAGCACATGGATGTAGTGGTGAGGTGGGATACGGATGATCGATGACTCCACCACCCCCTCAAACTCCACTCCACGGTTTCCTCCCTTCTTGGACATGTTCTAAATATCTAATGGGACAGAGGAAAGCAGATTGTTTCAAAACAGTAACAAAACTGTGAAGTAAAAATAAAAATGATGGGGAAATGTAGCAAAAAAGAAGAATAAGACCAAACTTGTCCTGATATGCTTTTCACATGTCAGAAACATCAATATACCGGTACTGTGATTTTGAGGCAATCAGGAATATCAGCAATCAGGCTGATATATTGCTTTAATCCGAGTATAATCAAAGTTTTAATGTGGATATAAACATGTTAAATGAAAATATGATGATGACTGTTGTGAGACAAGATGATAGTTTCAGACATATTTACTTTACAGGTTGTTCAACAAGTTTTTCTCTAATTTTAGCCAAACATTTTGATCCCCACAATAAAAAAAAAAAAAAANAAAAAAAAAAAAAAAACACCAACAACCTCAATCTGCTTTGCAATTAACACTTAATTAAATTCTTGAAACAAAGGGGTGTTACCATGCAGACGTACAGCATTTTACCTTACCAAGGGACTGTTTTTTGCTTTATATATGGGAAATTTAACGTCTTTGGAGAAATCTTATGGTCAACATAAAAATATATTTATGCAGCTGGGTGCAAAGCTGCAACGACAAAAAATTAAAAAGGGTGTAATCAAAATAGGGGTTATAAAATATGCACAAGAATTTGATCAATAACTTGACGTCATGTTGAATAATACAGACTCTGAAGTAGCTTTGCACTCAAGTTAGGAGTATAAAACATGATGGTAATCAAAGAGAACTGATCTAAAATAAGATGAAAAACCAAAAATCTATTCTCTGACTGCTTTCAAAACATTAAAACCATCTAATCTTTACGACTTTGTCAAATGTGTGACTCAAGGTTTGAAAACAAGTCAGAGATGGACCAACTCCCAAAAGATAAAGGTGCAGATGACAGAGAAAAATGGAAATTTAAGCTGAACACATTTCAGGAATCTCCTAGAAATAACATGTTACAGTGATGTCATTGTGAATTTGAGAACTTATGAATGTCTGACGGCTTATCAGATGGTTTTGCACTGAATGTTCCTTTAGAGAGGCAAATGTCAGACACTCCCTTCAGGTGTTCACAAGAAGTCACACCCACTGCACAAACAAATCACACGCAGTTCACACACATACAAGGTCCATGTATCCCCGTCACATTATCTCACACAAACACACCAGACTTAGCTATTCCCCTTTCTGTTATCTGTTTTATGAGCTTTTTAGTGTATGTTTCATGTCGACCATCTCAGTCCAAACAAACAAAAACAGAAACAAATGGAGAGAAAAGTCACACAAAAAGCATATAAACTGAAAGCAAATATACACTGAGATTCTTTCTTAAGCTAAACTTCATCTTGGACGCAACCAACCTGTGAAATCTTCCTGCAGAGTTCAACTTTGTTCTGATACGCTTGGAAATAAATGTGGGCGTTGGAAATGACAGCAAGCATCAGAGGACGAACAACATAGAAACTAAAGTCAAGTAGGTCTTAAAGGACCATACCGGTTATTTTGCGTATTCAATTTTCACACATGTAAGGTTACAGACAATCATTTCCCAAAGCATACTACTTGAACAGTGGATTAAAAAAATTTTTTCCCTGCCTTCCAGATTGGCTTCAGTTCATTCTGATATGCTATTGCAATCAACTTGTTGATACTTGAAACATTCTTAGGATAGGTAATCCATCATGGCGATCAAGACGTGTATTCAGGGTTTTTTAGAAGTTATGTAATTTTAACATTTAAGCGCAATAAAAAGCGTGGAGTGAATGTATGTCTCCACAGGGGAATATAGTCCCAAAAGAAGACCTGCATTTATGGAAAAATTTAAAGGACCGTGACTTCATAAGGCTGCATAACTATTAGCAGGCAAAACACGGATTTTTTAAAGGTGGGTGTATCACTTGAATATTTGATTTTGAAAAATTAAGAGATTTTGCAAAATATCAGGAAAANAGGTGGGTGTATCACTTGAATATTTGATTTTGAAAAATTAAGAGATTTTGCAAAATATCAGGAAAAGCTGAAATATGGTTTTATCCTTTGGGAAATGTCAGTAATGTAACATGTATGAAAATTGAATATCTTGAGTATTTTGAAATAATGACTTGCTCAAACATGCAAAATGGCTGGTATGGTCCTTTAAGCCCAACACATTACTGACAATAATTTTCCAAATCATACAACTATAATTTTNCTGGTATGGTCCTTTAAGCCCAACACATTACTGACAATAATTTTCCAAATCATACAACTATAATTTTGCCAAATCCCCTAATCTTTCAAAATCAAATATTCAGGTGACACGCTCACCCGTATTCTGTTCTTCTATTCTGCTAAATATTAACATTCTAAAAACTATAAATACAAGAAAGCCTGAAAAACAGTTTTGATTTACTTTTTTTTCTTCTTCTTCCAAAGCACAAGAAACATTTTAAACATGATGATGTATATTGTGACAGCAGGGAGGTTCCTGTGTTTGTTGNAAGCACAAGAAACATTTTAAACATGATGATGTATATTGTGACAGCAGGGAGGTTCCTGTGTTTGTTCGGTTTCATAAAACACTGTTGTTCGTACAAAGTTCATCAGATCTGCTTGAAAAATGAAAAACTGCTTTATCTGTTTTTTTTTAATTGCAGGCCTGTGGTGCAGAAATGCTGCCTAACAACATGAAGCCTCAGAATTAACTCCAATATATAATAATCCAATATATCTCACACTTCAGCTATACACTTAGCAAGGTGAACTCAAAGATTATATTTTTTAAATTAGTAAAGACTTTAATTTATTCCAAATATACTTAATCATGCTAACTTATACCAGGAAGTACATGACGAGCCGTTGAGAGGTACTGACGCTACACCAAACTCCTATTACAAATCCTGCAAGTTACACGCTGACTTTCTTGTTAGACAATATGCATCACTGTCAGAGCACGAGGAAACGTTTTAGAAAATAATATGAGCCTATCTTTAATACGGTATCCATTTTTATACATCAAACCGGTGTTTTAAAATTAAATTTAAATACTTAGCTAGCACGCCTCCGTTCTGCTAGCAACACCCCACCATGTAATCCTATAATTTATTAGCCACAGTTGGGACAGGTAATCGGAGGAGAGGCAGTTTCCAAATTGTGTGTTTGATGAAGCCTTTGCTGATTTTAGTAATAGATGTTTGCCGATTTGAAGTTAGGCTTATACTCATTCAGAAAAAGTGCTAACTTTGATCCTGTCAGGTACGAGTCTTTGCTGATGAACAAGGTAGTATTAACTGCTCAGATTTGTAAACGGAGCTCTGCGAACACAGTAGTGACGGAGTTTTGCGGGGTTTATATTGTTCTTACCTCGTTCCTCGGCAGAAAGCGAACAGGAGCCAAATAATTCGGTCTCCACTCAGACGAATTCTAACCTGATGCCTGAATTTTGCAGTGAGTTTTAATTTAAACAAACCGAGAAGAGTGGGAGTGGCCGTTTCTCCGAGTCCCGGAAAATAGATCAACTGGTCACGTGATTTATCAGC
>VXCM01008502.1:0-16921 GCA_014773175.1 Lucifuga dentata
GATGGACTTGATATGAGACTGGAATGTTAAACGGGAATCAAAAATCACTCCAAGGTTTTTGATGGTGGAGCTTTCAGGAATAATACAGTCGTCAATGTTAACACTCAAATTCTCAAACAAATGCCCATGCTTAGCTGGTCTAACAACTAACAGTTCAGTTTTATCAGCATTTAACAGCAGAAAGTTTATATTCATCCATTNGTCTAACAACTAACAGTTCAGTTTTATCAGCATTTAACAGCAGAAAGTTTATATTCATCCATTTTTGAATTTCTAAAAGACATGCCTCTAAGTTTCGGAGCTGTTTCGGAGCACGACGTGTTTTGTGTTTCCTTTTGTTGAATGTATCACAGCAGAGGCAGAATTCTGCAGAATTCCTGTAATGCTGCCGCGAAAAGCGTGTCGAACTTATTACAAAACTCTGACCAGCAAACTAAAACGCCCAAGAACTGGTTCATTGCTAAAGTTCGTTTTATATACGCTGTAAGAAATGGCCTATTAATATCTCTTGGAGCTTTTGCTGCTGCTGAAGAACAAGGTCAAAGGTCATCGTCACTGTGTTCTCCACAGGGGAAGGCTCTGTGGGGCATGTTGCTGATGGTCTGATCAATCTAAAGTTATTCTGATCAGTTTCATCCTGTGATCAAACTTTTCTATCCCGATGGGCGTGGCCTCTTCCGGATGACAACGCCCCCATCCACAGGACAGGAGGGGTCACTGAATGATGATTATGAAAATGATGGCAACCTCTTCTGTGGCCTTCAGATCTCCAGCCAGGTGAACATTTATGGTCCATCATCTTCATAACGCATCAGATAAGTTTTAAAAGATAAACCCTTTTAGAAGAATGCCGTTAGTATTGGCATTAGCATAGGTGTTTCCTGTCACCTGTCGAGACATTACTGTAACTTACCTGCTGCTCGTCACGTCCACAGACAGGCTGCGTTACCCAAAGTCTATTTAACTATGATCCACAACACGAACACACGACCTTCGACTGACCGGATCCCACCACGTTATGCAGTGTTATTACGAATGTTGCAGAAAATATGAATGATGCTAAAGTTCATTCTAACCAACAATATTAGCTGTTGGTACTTCGGTGCCTGAATGCTAATCTCACCTTGAGTTAGCTGTTAGCTAACGAGCCGCTTTTGAAGGCGACTCAGAAAGGACAATTTCTTCTTCTCTGATTGGTCAACATACTCCAAGTCACTACCGCCACCTGCTGGCCTGGAGTGCGGACAAACGTGTGGCTTTCTGATGGCCTTCTAGTTTTACATTTTTCTGGATCTGGACCAAATTATTGATATTGATAGTCTGTCATTGGATACATATTTATTATTGCTGCTGAAAAAATTGACAAAAACATTGAAAAATCTTCCAAGGTTAAAAAAAATAGTTTTAAATTTCCTGGATCCACCTGTGTCTGGATCAGCACCAACATTTGAGTCCTGCTTGTGCCAACACTTGTCAAATCTGTTCAGGACTTGAGTCATCCTGCTAAAAATGAACGCAGTTGAATGGCACACGTATGTGAAAGCATACCTCCACCAAGGCCGACCAAACCTGTCACGTTCTTATAACCTTTTGTTAATGAAATTCGTCTGCTTCATAGAAATGATCAGGGCTTCAAACCCACAACCTTCAGCCAGAAAAACTGGCCATATGTAACATCATAGACAGATGAAAAACACAAGAAAATTAATTTAATTAATTAATTTTTTTGGCCATATAAAAATAAAAACTAAAAATTTACATTCATGACAAGTTTGTCTTAATGAGGTTATGAGACTTTAGCATTTCAATCGCAATGGAAAATATACACTCAGCCTGTTTTCCTGTTGTGGATACAAACATTACTGAATAATGTATATTTATATGCACATATATGTATATCTCCTCTTTCATGAAGGAAAGCTAACACTGTAAAAAATGTGGAACAGCCAATATGAGCATCATTTACACTGAATTAGCTGCCTGTTAATACTTAACGTGTCGTTCCTCTCAGCAAACTCCCCAATTTTTAATTTTCTTAATAAAAATTATAACTTATTATAACTAAGATGAGCAAAAACTCCCTAAAAAACTGAGCAAACCAAGGAAAGAAATGGAAGAAACATCAGGAGAAGCAGAGAGAGAGAGATTTCCTCTCTGTGAACATTTTAATTCAGCAACACATTCAACTGAAATTAATAAATTAACACTTACCTCTTTAAATCATCAACACAAAGTAAAAATCATATTTTTCTACACAGAACAGCTGATTTCACTCCAATAAATACACAAACAAAACCAAATATTGGGCAGTCAACCGACAAACTGATCCGGCCCATCATCCACACGTGCACATCTGTGTGTGTGTGTGTGGACCTGCTGAGTCTCTTGAGGAGTTAGCCCTGCCACACAGGGTCACGGGCTTGTTGAGTCGTCATTTATTAAAGGGGCATACCAGTGATTTTGCATGTTTGAGGCCCAATAAATACAACACACATACATGTTGCGTTACTGCCAACCATGTTCCAAAACATAACATCACATTTTGGGTTTTGTGCTATTTTGGCAAATCCCCTAATCTTTCTAAATCAAAGGTTCAGGTGCAGTGTTTCACCTGCTAACACGCATGACTGTAGAGGGCGCAATCATTTTCTTCTGTGCAGCTCCATGTTGGATCGATTAATTAAATAAGTTTGACATTTTGTTTGCTGTGATGGATTATTTGTCTCAAGCACGTTTGATTTTTATAGTGTACTGACATGAACTGAAACCAATGGCTGTCTGGAAGGTAGGAAAAACAATGCTAATATTCATTGCTCCAGTCGTGTGTTTTGGAGAATGGCTAGCAGTAATATAACGCATAAGCTGGTTGTATTTATTGGGTTCAAGCATGCAAAATCACTGGCCTGCTCCTTTAATTCCCAGTGAAAGCCGTGGACTCATCGCTGCTTGTACAGACATGAAGTCATTTGATTGTGAGTTGTAGTGAGTCGATGAGTTCTATGATCTCTGTGAAGTACCCGCTCTCCTCTCCCACGGTGCTGTCTGTGTGGACCAGGTCCTGGTACTGGTCTCTCAGAGAGTCCAGAGAGACCAGCAGAGACCCGTCTGAGCGGTACTGGTCCAAACACACCGGAGCCATCGCCAACAGAGCCCGCAGAGCCTGCAAGAGAGCCCAGCTCAGTTCACACAGAAAACACTCCTAAAGTCCTAATCCGTCAGGTGTGAACAGGTGAGAATCAAAGTGAATTCACGGCTACAGGTGAGAGATGCTGCTGTTCACTAAGTCTGAGGACACGCTTCTTCAGCTCATCACGCCTGAAGACAGACGTTTCAATATGTGTCTGAGGAACCTCACCGTCTCCAGCCTTTACGTAAGTCAGCGTGCTCAGCTGGTCTGAAAGCCTGATCATGTGACCTTGAAGATCATGTGACCCAATCTTACACTACCACAATAAAAAAAAGCACATACTTACACAGGAAGAACATGCAAAAAATCATCATAGGCAAATGTAAATATCATCCCATGACATAAAATGAAACACAAAATGAAACACAAATACATACAAATAAATAGAATTAGATTAGAAGTTACAACATACAGGAGAATCAATCATCAGATACACGTCATACACATCAGATTCACATCACGTGTCAGATACACGTCATGCCTCAGATACACGTGACGCGTCAGATACACGTCACGCATCAGGTAGACATCACGCATCAGATACACGTCATACATCAGCCGCTCTGCTCTCACATACATTCCGTCCCTGTTTGTGCAAAATACAACTACAACAAGGTTCACAGAAAACATTAAAGGACCATATCAGACATTCTGCATGTTTGAGCCTAATATATTCAGTTTTCATACATGTTACATTACTGACAATCATTTCCCAAAGCATACTACTGGAACGGTGAATTAAAAATGTTTTTCCTACCTTCCAGATCTCCATTGGTTTCAGTTCATTCTGCTATTAAAATCAACTTGTTAATACTGTAAATATTCTTGGGATAGGTAATCCATCATCACCAACAAGACGTGTATTCAGGTTTTTTAGAAGTTATGTAATTTTAGTGTTTAAGCTCAATAAAAAGCGTGGAGTGAATGTATGCCTCCACCGGGGAATATAGTCCCAAAAGAAGACCTGCGTTTATGGAAAAATTTAAAGGACCGTGACTTCATAAGGCTGTGTAACTATTAGCAGGAGAAACATGGATTTTTAAGGTGGGTGTATCACTTGAATATTTGATTTTGAAAGATTAAGAGATTTTGCAAAATATCAGGAAAGCTGAAATACGGTTTTGTCCTTTGGGAAATGAATGTCAGTAACATAGCATGTATGAAAATTGAATATATTAGGATCAAACATGTAAAATGGGTGGTATGGTCCTTTATTGTTGGCAATCTTAATTTTTTTCAAATCAAATCAGGCATGAGGTTACTGTTCTCACAGTGCAGCAGGCGACAGGCCTCGACAGTCTGAGTTTGATGTCCTTTGCGGCGTATGAATCTCGCTCCTGCAGCGGTGAAGGAAAGCTCACCTTCTCTCTGTGGTCGTGCTCGCTGGCCTGCAGCAGCTGTGGGACCAGCCTGCACCAGCCCTCCTCCAGCAGCTGCTGCTGCAGGGACACCTCAGAGTACTGACGCAGACGCTCCTGGTGGGAGGAATCCTGAGGTGCGTCCACGCCTGCCTGAGACAGGAGCTCCTGCTGCAGCAGAGGAGACGCATCATGAGTGTCACCTCCTCTGGCATTAACTGTGAATCTACAGTGCAAATTAAAGGCCAAATGATTTCTCTAAACCTGCCCTGACACTGCTAAGACGTCTTTTATGCCCCGACTTGCTGGAATTATCTCCACAAAGAGCTGCAAATAAAAAAAATGTCTGAACTCTAATGAACTGTCAGATATTGTAGCTGGTCCATCAGGTCTCGCTCCTGCTTTTCTTAATGTATTGAGATTGCAAGAGAGATTCTGAATCTCACCTGGACTTCCTGTTAAATAAAGCAATAAATACTGGTCAAAAACAATCTTCCTTTATAAAACAGCCTCCATTTTTCACCATGCAAATGTACTTTCAGCAATTCAAACTTTTTTAACTTGTGATGGGAATATATTATTATATTACATTATTATACACATTCCATCACACAGTCCTGCACCTTCACAGAGTTTCCTGACAGAACCTGCTTTTACAATGTAATCACATGCTCATTTTAAAGGTTAATAGTAGGGTTGTATGGGTGATACACGCTGATGAAAAAATTATTACCTGAAAGAATCATCTGGCTTGTTTTTGGTCTAAATGCTGCAGAGGAGAATTCCAGCTTTTCACTGAAAATGCTCAAAAGTCAGATTTAAAACTGCAGCCGCCAAAGTTACTAACAGGAAAGACGCATAATCATACAAATTTGTTACCACTGCTAATTAGCACTGGACTAATATTGTCATGACCTGCCTTTCTGAAAGGTAAAATTTTAAAGTACAAACTACAGCCGTGGTAGTTTCACAGTCGCACATTACAAATGACATGAGATCCCCAGGTTATACTCGATTAAATATCACGTCTTTCAGCTTTACCTTCTCGCTGATCATGTCGTGCAGCATGGTGACAATGCGTGTGCGCAAAGTCCCACTGCTGTCTGTCCTAAACAGCTCTGATAGGACCTGCAGCCCGCCATGTGACAGGAAGTGGCTCTGTGCGTAGGGAAAGTGACGTAGGAGGGATGCTGCTGCAAACAGCACCTGAGGAGCAGAGAGAATGTTAAACAGGCTGTGTGTGCGTGTGTGTGCATGTGTGTATGTGTGTGGAAGCACCTTCTTCTTCACACCGAGGGGCTGTGAGGTGGCCAGTACCGTTAACAGAGTCTGCAGAGCGCCGGCTTCCACGGCCTTCACCTGAACCACCGGGTTGCTGCAGGACAAAAGCAGCATGACTTACAGACGTGAGAGTGGAGGCTTCAACGGGATCTTTTCAGCTAAATAAAAACTCTTAATGACATGACATCTGTAATCAGAAAAGCCTGATCAGAGTATGCCTAATACAGATACTATGATGGAAATGTCTGTATGAAATCTGCTCATATGTTGTGTTATTGTGTCGGATCGTTAAAAGCTGTCAACAGCTGCACTAACTGACATGGTGAGCCTTCTGCTGCTCAGCCAGAAGACTCACCGTGTGAATATGAACCCACTGCAGGAAGGAGAACTTCATGACTTCATGACAGTTCCAGAGAAAATCACGGGTCTAACCATGCTGAGAGAGAAACCATTGCCATGGAAACAAACAAAGTCAGGTAGAAAGTAGAATATTACCTGATGTCAAAATGCAATCAACACAACCTCTACTGTTTAAACATAAAATACAAAAAACACAGTGAATTTGCCGCTGCCAGTTTTGTGTGTATAATCTTCTCTCATCGTAATCGCAGATTTCAGGGAAATCAGAGACAGCAAGATCATCTCTTCATCCATGTTTATCTGCCAGTGACTAAGCAGTTTGCCGTTAGCTGATCAGTCACCGTCAGATGAAAGCGATCAAAAGTTGAACATTTACCTATAAAGACAGAAATCTGTGTCTGTGGCACCACCATCTGTAGAACCCGTGTATGTATGTATGAAGCTGAAATTCAGCAGGTTTATTGCTCAGGACCCAAAAACGTGTAGCGTCATGTCAAGTTGTTTGGATGAGCGGTTCTAGAATTGAGCTGTGCTGGTAGAAACGTGGCAGGATACACTCCGGGTGCACCAGCATATACGCTCCGCTCCACGGGCACGGCAGGCTGCGGCGCACACCATAAAGTCCGGCCCGGGTCCGAACACGCACGTTTTCAACGGGCACTGCACTAGTTTTTCAAACTTTTGTGAGATCGCATCGCAAGCCTGCGTATTCATGTGAACATGCACGAGCATGAAATTTCACGAGCTTGTCGCTTCACAGGAGGGAGACTCGTGAACGCCTCTTCACCTTTAGTTCATTGGAAATAGAGCAGAAGCGACACTGCTGCCGGTTATATTTCACTTTTAGTTATGTTGAGCTGCAACATGTGCTGTGCATGTGCAATGTTTGATGCGTGTTTCTCTGGAGATTTCTCAGAGCAGACATACAGTTTGTATGACGCTGATCCATCATAGGTCCTTACTAAATGCTTGTTAATCTTTGTACCTGGCCAAAGCAGATCCCAGCACAAAGGCTGAGCTTTCCTGCAGTCTGGAGTCAGAGCTGTTCAGACCTCCCAGAACCATCTGAAGACCTCCCATGGAGCACAGCACCTGAGCATTATCTACCTGCATACACACACACAGACATGATGTTCACACGCCACGTATAAGCGACCTGATCCTGATCTGTGCTCACGTGTGAAGATGTAAATGGTAAAAAAAAAACAAAACAAAACAAAAAAAAAAAACACATGAAATCAGATATTCTCAGACCCATTTTGGGTCTCGTGCATATGTGGAAATAAAAAAAGATACGTATCAGATATCTACCAATGTTACTGTGATCTAAACACACAGATCAGAATTTTCTGATTCATACATAATTAAACATTATCTGCAAACAAAACAAAAAAGGACAAACTATATACATCAGACATGCTGATGTGTGTGTATCACACAAACAGATGTTAGTATGATAACAGGTTCATTACAGCGCCACGGTCCAACTCCACCCACTTCTACGCCCTGATCACATGACCAAACAACATCCTGATGCAGAGTCTAAGCAGTAAATGCTTGTCTAACATATGGAATGTTTCTCTTTCATCTGAAAGCTGTAAACCCGCTGATCCGGGGGGTTTCAGGTCAAAGCCCCCGGCTTTAAACACAGATCAGATACAGGCTACTCAAAACACAAGATGTAAATATGCTGTCCAAAAAACTGGATGTAGGCAAAAGATTAGAGTTGGGCATCAAGACCTGTCGTGTAAATGTGGCCTTAGTGGCTGAATTTCACATTTCAGCTGTAGTCAGAGGTTTTCTCTGCAGACATGTGTGCACCTGATGCACTAGGTACTCCAGCTCCAGCAGGATGTTCAGTCGGTGCTCTGTGGTGGAGTTGCTGCTGTTGAACTGGTCCAGCAGGCGTCTCATGATCTAAACACAACAAACACACATACATTCAGCAGAATCAACAAGAAAATACACTTACAACATTTACTGCAGAAATACACAGTTTACTTCCTGGTATAAATGATGTCATCTGTGATGCTGAAACAAAACAGAAACACAGCATAGCAAACACTTATTGTGGAGGAGGGCATGACATGATCCTATGACCCCATGACCTTGTGACCCTGTGTTGTCTGAAGCAACAGACCTTGAAGGAGTCACCAAAGGCAAACTGTTCCAGGAGAGGAGTCAGAGTAAACACGGTTCAAGAACTCTAATGAGTCAATACCAGCTAGAAGCTACACATAAGGAAACCAGGGCCAGAGACAAGCGAGACAAACTCACGGACCTGACAGATGAGATCACAGGTCTGAGAGACGAGGTCACGGACCAGAGAGACAAGATCACGGACCTGAGAAAGAAGCTCATGGACCTGAAAGATGAGATCAGAGGTCTGAGAGACGAGGTCACGGACCTGAGAGACGAGATCACGGACCTGAGAGACAAGATCACAGGTCTGAGAGACAAGCTCACGGACCTGAGAGATAAGATCACAGGTCTGAGAGATGAGGTCATGGACCAGAGAGACAAGATCACGGACCTGAGAGATGAGATCATGGACCTGAGAGAAAAGCTCACGGACCTGAGAGATGAGATCACGGACCTGAGAGATGAGATCACAGGTCTGAGAGATGAGGTCACGGACCTGAGAGACGAGATCACGGACCTGAGAGACAAGATCACAGGTCTGACAGACAAGCTCACGGACCTGAGAGACAAGATCACGGACCTGAGAGACGAGATCACGGACCTGAGAGACGAGATCACGGATCTGAGGGGCAAGCTCACGGACCTGAGAGACGAGATCAAGAACCTGAAAGACAAGATCATGGATCTGAGGGGCGAGATCACGGACCTGAGAGACGAGATCACGGGCCAGCCAGGCTAACCCACGTGACGATACAGCAAAAAAAGTATTAGCCCCTTCCTGATTTCTTCTGTTTTTGCATATTTGTCAGAGGTAACATAGAAGTTGGAGAGATTTTTTGTCAGTAAATGAAACTTCAATAAATGAAATGATCATTAAAAACTGTATTTTGTGTTTGTTCGGACTGACTTTGTCTCATATTAAGTTTTGTTTGAGAATCTGTTGGAATTGCAAAATTCCAAAAAGTGAAAGCTACACAAATAAGTTATGATACGTTTAATTTGTGTGGAGCATGACATCGGAAAAAAATCCAAAATAACATAAAAAGGATATCGTGGCCAAGTCTTATGAATTCATTCCCACCCTTTATAATACACGGGCACGTTTTGTTTTTTATTACCTCGTTTTAGTTAAGTCATGGATACTGTTTTACTAGTTGATTTGTTTTTTAAATTATTCTTATTACTTACTGTGAAAACTGCAGTCAAGCCAGCCGCCTGTTAATTACTGCTGTAAAACACTTTGATTGTCCTTTGAGTTTGAATGGTGCTATGTGAATAAATTTGCCTTGCCTTTCTCCACAATGCAACAGTAAAAACTGTTCATACTGTGTGTGTGTGTGTGTGTGTGCTTATAGTCTTGGATGTGCTGAATTGCAGTTTTCACAAACGGGGAAGCAGGAGTGATAAAAAACGAATAAATTTGTAAAATGTGGCCCCAATACGTAAAATGAAAGAACTAATAACAAAACATGCACATGTTTTAATAAAGCCAACAAACTCATATGTGGAAACAAAATTCACAAACAAAACAAAAACACAACAACAACCTGTCATTTTTTTGATGATGATTACAGACAAACTTTGGTCTAACTGAGGATTGTTCATTACGTATTTTCACTAATCAAATGACTCATGAGGGAAATTCAGAGTGTGGCGTTCTCCTTAGAAGACATCATTATTAAATAATGGCATGTAAGGCTGCTGAGTGGTGCTCAGACTGATGTACCTGAACGTCTGTCTCCACCAGCAGGTCCAGCTGAGCCATGTCTCTCTTTAGCTCCTCTAGGGGGCGATACTGAGACGACACGGAGTCCTAAACACACACAGCAAAGGCAAACTATCACAGCTGACCTCATAAATGAATGTCAAGTCTCACTGCGCATTTTTTTAAGAACTAATCAGAAACGTCTGCGTTGTTAAACGTGGGAACGTTGTTGCATAGTGTGTGTGTCAAAGATGTATCATCACCGTACGTGTACATGCACACTGTACTGCAATCAAGTAAAAATGTGAGTAAAACGTCTACACAGAGAGAATTCTGTGGTTCGCCAAACATACATGATGCGTAGTTTATGAGGGAGAACACGTCAGATTTTAAAACCAGGGTTTCCCATACACAGGCTGTACTTGGGCGGCCCTCCAGGTAGATGAAGACCAGCCAGGTAGATTGTAAGATAAAATCCGAATCATGGGACAGAAGGTAGACCCAGCCTTAAAAAAAGTGCAGCTACAACACTACTGACAATGTCAACAAACCGCTGACCAAAACATCGCTAAAATATAGAATAAATCTGTGATCTTACTGTCGTTTGGAAGGTAAAAGTGTCCTAAAAAGATCCATGATTAGGTTTTGTCACCATTAATCCATTTTACAGCACAATCCCTGCATCCATCTCCTTCCTTATGAGCGTACTGTAAATGTTCTAATAGTGATGGGTCCTTTTTTTTTTTTTAAACCAGGCTTTTATTCCAGCCAGGTCATTATTTCTAATTTTAAAATATATGTAACCTCCATGCTTCTCACCAAAGTTTTCTTCTGCTGTGTTATAGTTAATTACTTTCTTTAGTTTTCCTTTGAAACCGCACCCGTTGAGGTCCAATGCACTAGTTGTGTTATTGTGGTTGCCTAGCAACCACAATAACTAAACAAAACTAAATAATAATAATAATAATAATAATAACTAAAGTAGTATACAGTCTAACCCTAACCCATTTTCAACTACAGTAGATCTGAGTGTTTTTTGCTTTTTGTTTGCACTTTTAAAGCCAAATATCCATGTTAAACTTTAACTGTTGCACAGTTATCCCCATGTAAATTTACTTGTAATGGGGGGGTACTNCCCCCCCCCCCCCCATCACAAGTAAATTTTCAACCTGTGGGGAAACACAGAAAACAATTAACCAACCAATTAATTGTTGACATGCTTGTTTTCATAGTTTATGCCAATTTCAATCTGATTATGCATTTACATAACTTTTGAATAAAAAAATAATTTTATTGCCTTAACCTGTGTGTAATTGAAGTCTTAGCGTGCATGTAAACATACTGATTGGTGATAGTGTTGATGCAAACACGTTTCTCCAGTAGTCTCCTGACGTTAATACACACATCTACACACTGTGGCCGCCACACGTCTCCTACATTTGCTGCAAGGTGTTGGTTGTCCACATCCACAAGAAATAATGTTACACGATGTGAACTTCTGTCGAGAACAACTGTGTATGCATAGTTAAACGCAGCTTAAAGTTAGGCTCGCTGTGTCTAACCACAAAGTTAGCATCAGCATATCTGGACCACAATGCACTTCACTAAACGTAGAGCATAAATACTGTATAATATCCATCATGTATTCATACCTGTTTGCTCGCAGTGTTCAAGTCCTCCTTCATCTTTTTCAAAGCCCGTTTCAGCTCTTCGCCACTGAAGGACGTGTGGCTCTCCTCCTCTTCCTCCTGACTGAGAGGTGAGAGATTTTTCCTGTGATTATTGATGAATTTTCATTTTCATGTGGTTTTAGCACTGATAATTATGAGGCTACATTTGTGGACATTCTGGTTATGCTCCTTGACTTGGTGGTATACATGTGTCAAACACAGGTAGAATATGGATCAAGTTTCCAGTTTATTTTCAAGTTTATTTATTTATATAGCCCAACATCAAAAAGTCTCAATGGGCTTCACAATCCAAGACAAACATGTAGCAGGAGCAGCTCATAACATGTACAATGATAGTTAAAACATGACGCAGATTAAAACAAAGTACAGTCATACCTTATAGTGGAAAGAGTCTAATTACTCAACAGTTAAAACACGATGTAAAACGATGTTTTTAATTTAGATTTAAAAGAGTCAATTAAATTCGACTGTCTAATCTCAACAGGAGGACGATGAGGGAAAGCCTCAGATCCCGCTGACTTCCTGTTCGCTCTCAGAACCGACAGTAAGCCGGTGTTTTGGGGTCGTACAGCTTGAGATGGTGTATATGGCTGCAGCAGTTCTGCTAAGTATGAGGGTGCAGCTCCTTTTAAAATGTCGTAAGTTAATAAAAGCATCTTAAAATCACATTGTGCATGAACAGGAAGCCAGTGAAGTGACAATAATACAGGGGTAATGCTGTCAAATTTTCTAGTTTTTGTTAAAACTCTATCAGCTCATTTTGAACCACCTGAAGGCTACGCTTTTTCAGGCTACGCTTAGGTAGGCCAGAAAATAAAACATTGCAATAATCCAACCTAGATGACGCAAACACATGGATTAGGTTCTCGGCAACCAAGATGTAATTTTTGCAATGTTGCGAAGATGAAAGAATGCCGTCTTGGTACTTCCACGATATCCATCCATTTAAAGTACTGTGCAAAAGTCTTAGGCCATCCTAAAAAAAAATTCGTGTGAGCAAGTTTTTTGAGACTGTGAGAATTTTGGACCAGACATCAGAAAACATTGTGACAAATATATATACACTTAAATAAGCTTACCAATTAAACAAAACCCAAATATTTNAAACATTGTGACAAATATATATACACTTAAATAAGCTTACCAATTAAACAAAACCCAAATATTTGGTATAATATAGTCTGCAGGCAGCATTTAGTATGGCTCCTGAGTCTTTACAGTCTTCCAAGCAAAATGCCCAAAATGACAGTTTGACAGGCATAAATTTATGATTTTGCATCAATAAGGTAATTCACAAAGAGCAATAAGCTGACAAACAGGAGTCTCAAGAAGTGGAATCCAAGAGGTCATCAAGACGTTTCAGGAATCCGGAGAGCTACAAGACAAAACCAGAAGTGGAAAAGACCAAGGAAGTTGTCACCAACTGATAAGCAGTGGGGTTAGGATTCCTCAAAGTGTCTTCCTTGAAAGACAGGAAGAAATCCAGCAAAGACCTTCTCAGCATCTGGTAGATTCATCTGAGTGCAAAGTTCATGCCTCCGCGGTTTGAAGAAGTTTAGTCCAAAACGGTCTCCATGGTGGTGTGGCTGTGAAGAAGCCCTATCTCCATAAAGGAAACTGGAAAAGAGACTTAAATATGCCAAAACACACAAGGAATGGAGTGGTGATCAATGGTGTGCGGTCCTCTGGAGCGACGAGGCCAAATTGGAGATTTTTGGATGAGAGCAGCATCAGTATGTGAGGAGAAGGGTTCGGAGAGCGATACATCAGTCTGCAGCCTTCATGAAGCATGGCGGAGATTCAGGCATGGTACGGGCTGCATTTCAGCCAGCGGAGACATTGGGGACGTTGTGAAAATCGACGGCATGATGAATACTGAAAAGTCCAGGCAGATCCTTATCCACCATGCTGTTCTCCTTCTGGGAAGCGGCTGATTGGGAAAGGCTTTACTTTTCGACATGACAATGATCCCAAGCGCACAGCCAATGCAGTGAAATCATGTTTGGAAAGAAAACCAGCTGACAGAACGCTGGCTGGCGGCCTCCCACAGTCTTGATTTGAATGTGATAGAGACAGTGTGGGATCACCAGGCCAGGTGAAAACCAGAAGACAGCCAAAGTCAAAAGAAGAGCTCTGAGAAACTGAAACCCTGAAGGAAGCCTGGTATAAGATCCCAAAAGACTACTTGAAGAAACTTCTGGACAGTTTGCCTAAAAGAGTGGAAGCTGTTCTACAGCAAAAGGAGGCCGTACCAAATACTGACTGAACACTATACATTTTATAAAATGCTTTGGTTTTGGTCATTATTTAAGCTTACATAAGTGTGTAGCTATTTGTCACAATGTTTTGTTATGTCTGGTCCACTAAAGAAATTCTCACGACATTTTTTAGGGTGGCTTCTGCACAGTACTGTACTCTGTAGCGTACTTGTGTTTGTGTGTCCAGTATTTAAGCTGTTCCTCTCCCAGTCTGACTTCCCTCTGACCCGTCTGCAGATTCAGCCTCACATGGGAACCTGCTGGCACCGCCTCACCTGCAAACACACATACACACACAGAGTTTAAAACAGACATATGAAGGTTTTTCACGTAGCTGCAGAGGTCCAGCATCAGACTCGTACCTGGTCTGAGGGTCTGCCATCGCTCTGTAGGTTGAACCACCTGTACATTTTCTTTATTCTCTTCAGTCCTTGCCTCTTCGTGCTCTTTGTCACCTTCTCCTGCCTCTGTAGTTTCCACCACAGCTAGAGCAGAATCAGACTGCAGAGACAAACAGTGCAGACAGAAAATACTCTTTGCATCTTTGATGCAGTGATCAATAACTTCTTGCAAGTTGTACTTAAGATAGAAGAAAGTCTGTACATCCTTCTCATTGTTTGAAAGCTTGTTGGCTTTTATTCAACATACAAGGTCCCTGATGTTGTTGTTTCTCCCTCACAGTAAGATGATTCCATTGCTGTCCCAAATATTCAGGAGGCATCAGCAGCCGTATGTCATCCTTCCTGGCCGGCAATTACTTTAATTAAAAACAAGCTGAAGTTCCAACTTCTGGACAGCATAATATATCTTGTAATGAATTGTTAAAGCCTGAAAAATCTGATGTTTGCCGACATCCAGGTAAGAAAATGTCACCTTGCTATGTGATCTCTCTCAACCCCACTCAGGCTAGACTCAGTATGGCTAGCCCCCTGTGTCATCAGGCTAATGGGGTTGTGGAAAAAGTCTGATCTGATAAGATTTCTGGGTGGTTAGCTGTGTAACACACTGCACATCCTCCTTTGAGTGAATGAAGTCACAGATGCAACACAGATGAAACCCACTGGGTCCATGTAACTAATTTTAAAACAAGGTTTTGTAGCGGTTACCACTGTGACTCCTTCATAATTCACACTGTTTCTAATGTTGTATTTTGGGAACGTTCTCCTTAAGGCTCTGTCACATAAATGACGTGGGTTTCCTGTGCCTGGGTTTACTTGTGCTTTTCTGTAACGAATAAAAAGTACAAGGTTGTGGTTTTATTGGATAAAGAAGTCTCGAAGTCCTCTTATTTCCCACGATCCGCTATAGTTTAATATTGATTTAGTGGTATAGTGGTTGTTGAGGCTTATTAAGACAAGAAAAGCTAAATGTGATAGAACTCACCTTTTGGCTGAGCGTGGTGGCAATCTGACAGCAAAGCAGGAACATGAGAACATTCATGGTTAAACAGCTGGATGAAGTTTTTCCAGATCTGGACCGGAATGACTGTAACACGAGATAATGAGACAACACTCAACACACACACACACACACACACACACACACACATGGGCCTTATTACTGTCATTATGACATTCTAAATCCTGGTTAACCAGCTAAGAGAGCAGAATGACATTATCAGCATTATTAGTGTAAGACTAGATTTATTTTTTCTGAATCTGAGTTTATGTTTTAATTTTCTTTGAATTTATATACAAAAGGAATATATGTTATTTTAATGTTTGTGTTGCATTTATGAAGGGACTAGGTATTTGCCCATGAAGACGGTTGTGTGAGAGTGATGGGTTGGCGGAGTGATTTTTGGGGGGGGAGCGGAACGGAAGATTGTGAGGTAGAAGTGACGGGCTGAGAAAAAAAGAACTAAAACAGGAGAAATCGTCCCTGTGCTGTACTTGACACACAACCCGAAGAGTAAGTGACTGAGAGGAATATCTCGGTATTACATTAGCATTATTAAAATGTGTAGCTGCCTCACCCAACCAAACTCCATTCACAAATCCGATGATTAAATTTCAGCTGCATTATGGTCGTTTATTTCAGTAAAACCTTTATAGTTGGTTCCCACCGGTCTCATATAGCAATGAATGACCAAATTAGAACAAGACTAGCTAATGTGTCAGAATAACGTTAGCTTAGCAACAATACTATACAGCAATAAATACTGTGAACATCTCTGTTATTATCAACTAAACCATGTTCAACCTGCACGTGAGCTAAGAGAGTTTATCATGTTAGCTAACACTGAAGTTTACGTTAACAGAGCAACTCACCAGATTTAAAAGAAGGTGAGACGCAGGCAGACACATTTCCAAAGCGTAAATTTATACCTCCTAGCTCTTTGCTTTAAACGTTTCTGCATCATTCAAAAGTTGTAGAATGATACAAACACACTGAAAGCCCCTCAAAGACACGTCATAACAGAAGTTTACGGCGGAAGAAGAGGGCGGAGCTTCCAGGCAACAACCAATCAAAATCCACTTTTACCGTAAAGCCTGCGATTTTAAACCAGTCGCAGCTACAAAGTGAATGCGCCCTGTTTTCAACTTTACGCTAAGTAAGCGCTTGAAACAGTGGGAGGCTGCTGGAAGCAACTGTGTGAGAGAGCATTAAAGGACCATAACGGTCATTCTGCATGTTTGAGCCTGATATGTTCAATTTTCATTATGTTACTGACAATCATTTCAAAGGATAAAACCGTATTTCAGCTTTCCTTATATTTTGCTAAATCTCTTAATCTTTCAAAATCAAATATTCAAACGATANGTTACACAGCCTTATGAAGTCACGGTCCTTTAAATTTTTCCATAAACCCAGGTCTTCTTTTGGGACATATTCCCTGGTGGAGGCATACATTCACTCCGTGCTTTTTATGGTACTTCTTCTTCTTCTTTTCCTTTCGGCTTTCCCTTCAGGGGTCACCACAGCGAATCATCTGCCTC
>VXCM01008505.1:0-16695 GCA_014773175.1 Lucifuga dentata
CTCTGACCTTCTCTGTACTTCTCTATCAACATCCTCAAAGCAAATACTGCATCTGTAGTACTCTTAGTAAGCTTACATCCATTTATGCTAATTTCAATCCAATTGTGGTGTGTGTAAAAAAAAAAAAAAAAAAAAAAAAATTCCCTTAATTTGAGCATAACCAAAGTTTTAACGTGCATGTAAGTGTATGAATCCCCATCCTCACATAAACCCCTGCAGGTCCAGAATTCAGTCCCAGCATTTAATACAGTATAGAAACAAAATTTTAACTGAATAAAGAAGGCAAAAATGAAAAAAAAAAAAAAATCTGAGTTAAGAATAGATCTCAGTCGACCAGGGAAAGACAGGGAAAGGGAGCACATCAAATGTTTGGTGGTTGGAAACATTTGTGGCTTCTTGAGTCATGCTTTAGGAAAATCTTGAGGTAGAACATGGTGACTATGCGAGTAGTCAAATCTAGAGCCAGAACACATTTTTAACAAACAAAATAATGGGTGGGTTCCACGTTTTACAATAATGTAGGTCATAGGGCAAAAGTTACTACTTTATGCAAACAAGAAGGATGTCACCTGCTCTCATTTTCCCTGTAATTTCATCCTGTTTGTATTATGAGCAACCTCAACCGTCGAGTCGTGACCTACCAAGCCTTACAGATATATATGTTTGCAGCCTGTCCAAACACTTTGTCCTATGTGGTAGATTGCTGGCAGAGCAGCTTCTCCTGGGACAGAGAAAAGTGCAGACAATGTCTCCTTGTGCTTGACAGGGTTAACCCTTTATGTGACAGAGCTTTCTTAAAGGACTTTCTGACATTGGCCCTGCATCATCATACTGATGCAGCAATATAATACCACCTCAAAATACAGTGTTGAATGCATATTCCCATGTGATCGCATGGCACAGTACAGAAAGTATGTTGATAACAAGCTACTGGGGAAGAGTATTCTGGGGGATCCTCTGGGTCAGATGCTGCTTCTTCTAATGGGATTCTGGAAAAAGAAATCCTGACGGTTCAAGCTATACTTGGAACTCCAAGTGTAATACTGAGAACACCTGATACTTATCACATTCGAAGCAGCACAGCAGGATTTGACTAAAACATAGTTTAATAGGCTGATTATCAATACCAAAAAGTGCTGGGAATTTTGAATTCTACAGCAGGATAACTCACAATATGTTATTATCACAACAGCCATGATAACACAGGAGATTCTGTGATATGGAGCCATAGCCTATATTGCTGTCACCTATAATACATCATATCCACTTAAAGAGGAAAACAAAGCGCTAAAAGACAAATTAATTTTTTCAAAGCAAGCACACACTATTTTTCACTGCATTACAAAGAGATTTTAGTTTCAGAGCTTTATGTACAGCCGAGATAAAAGACGAACAAACACAAATACAGCAGCGTGAATTTGCATGCCACCTTAAATGTCGAACAGTCATAAAATGTCAAAAAGCTGAACAGCCAGAAAGCAGAACAGTTCAGAGAGAAAACTGGTGGTGAAAACTGATAACGTATCACAACACACCTTATCACCATTATGATTCTTTGTCCCACCCTGACAATGACTCATTGATTTTTTTTTTTTTTTTTNTTTTTTTTTTTTTTTTATCCTGATGCTGAGATTTCTGGCTTTCAATACTCAGTTTTGGGCTCAAATGGATTGATGACATTCTCTCCTACTCATTTTTGCCCCATTTCCAGTATTTTATATCCTGGACTGTTTTTTTATTGATAAATAACTCCTCTGCAAGGTAGATGTGCCTTTATTACTAGCATAAGTTACAAGCTACCAAAGACTGTGTTACCGCCATTGTGATGTATGATTATTTAAAGGAGCATACTGGTGATTTTGGATGTTTGAGCCCAATAAATACTACCCACATAGACATTATATTACCGACAACCATTTTCCAAAACATAAACCTATACAGTATATTAATGTCATGTTATTTTTCCAAATCCCCAAATCTTTCAAAAATAAGTGTTAACAGGTTTAATTTCTTTAACTTCTCTGTAAAAGCAGCCTTCTCCTGTGACTATTTTCCCTGGCGGAGACATACATTTTCTTCCGTGTAGCAAAACACCACTGTGTTGGATCGCTTAACTTAAGTTACGCTGACAAAAAATGTAATAGAAGTCAAGCTCGCTGGGATGGAATAGTTATCTCAAACACGTTTTTAGTCTCTACATGTATATTTTTTATAGCACACTGGAATGAAGTGAAACCAATGGAAGGTAAGAAAAAAAATATGAAATCCACTGCTCCAGTAGTACGTTTGACAGTAACACAGGTTGTATTTATTGGACTCAAACATGTAAAATCCCCCACTGCTCCTTTAAAGGTACCCCATCTTGTGAGTTTTTGTCCACTAGTGGAGCTGTAGAGTAATGTTTTGATGAATGGATCCCCATTTTGTTGGTATCTCACATTCTACTAGAATGCGTGCACAAATATACCTCTTGAAAAAAGTAACTTGATCGCATTTGTCGAAGCTACAGAGGGTGCATGTTGAGTCTTTGGCAGTAATGAGCCGTGACAGTTAGCAAAGTGCTGATCAAAAAAGAAGAAGAAGACTGGAAGCTGGTTCAACCAATGAAAGTTTCATTAAGAAAGCCTTTACAAAAGTTTCATGAGGTGGAAAATGCACTAACATGTTTGTTCGGCCTTAACAACATACACAGTGTGTTTTGGTGAGAAGAGTTGAATGTAAACCAAACTATGTTTGCAATGAAAATTCCACAGGGTATCTTTAATGCCCCTTTAAATAAACCCTATAGCCACTAAAAGGGATTAGTGTTTGATGCTGGAAGTGTCTTGAGTTAAAAAATAAAAATAAAAAATAATAATAATAATACAATCTAAACAAGACAATGATCCTGTTAAATTTACACTTTCATCACTTAGGGATTAGAGACTGATCCTAGAAGTGGCTTGAGTAAAAATACAATCCAAACAAAATTACAGTCATATTAAATTTAAACATTTATCACTTAGATTCAAGGCTAAAAGTTGATGCATCCTCTATCAGCACTGATATATTAAGTGAAAGTGGTGTGCCTAACATGCTCCAGGCTCTTAAGTCATCAGGCCAATGATTAAAGAACAGACCAGAACAGAGGATCACATTGACTTCTGCAGTTACTCCAAGGTGCCTGAGCAGCAAAGAATATTAGCATTTAGCCATAACTGGTTAACAAATAGTGGAGCAGGGCATTTCATTAACAGCTGGAATGTCCTGGTGACTTAGGTTAGAATTAGAATCTGTCTCATGACCTTCACTGTTACATTTGACCAGACTTTCACACACTGCTGGACACCTCTGGGTGGCAGGTTGTCACATTAGGGTGCCTCCACTATAGGTAATCTGCCCAAAAACTTTATGCATCTCTCTCTCCTGTCTTTCTCCATAGTATTAATGCTAAAACTCTTGGTTGATCCTCCACCAAACATTGTCTGGCTCCAGCTTCTCCAGTGTGAGGATCTACCGCTTCAGGCTTTTGTAAACTGAATCCCTTTGGGGTTTTGGATTGTTGGAGATTTTCTAGATAAATGGGATCTCTGAAGATTTGGTTATCATTTTCTTTGACATTTCATGGACAAACCATTTAATCGCCTGCCTGTCTATTCTTTTCCTTTCATCCTTATGAGGGCACTACCTTAAGCAACACACGCTGCTCAGATTCTCTGCTTTGCTGCTGTACTCAAAGTTCAATTAAATTCAACTTTGACCAGCTTTCGAATGCACAACCACTGACAGAATACCTGCAGGTGATGCAAACAGAAGCAACAAAACAACTGAGGAGAAGCTCATAAGCAATGTACAGCGATTTGCCAAATTGTGCCATTATCTGGACTGAAAGGACTGTCAGCAGTCAGAAAGAGCTAACACGGCTATTGAACTGGCATAGCCATTATAATTATAATGTGAGGATCCAAAGCTGAGGCTGCTGTTATTGGTTTTCAGAAGCACTCTGCTCCTCGCTCTGAGTGCAGAGCCTCAGGTGTTTAGGCAGAGCCGTGAGGGTTGCACAAGTCATTTAGCATAATTTCACTGATCGCATGTGAGCACCCAAAGACACTTCAGTGCTGAATCGATGTGGCTATTCTTACACAACATTAACACATAATGCAACACACACTTTCAATCCAACCTACACCATAAGCATATCTCAACACTTCCAGTAAAATGGTCCGAAAGTTCAATTTTTACAGATACGTCTTATATTTAAATGAAACATGAAGCTACAATGACAAAAAAAAAAAAAAAAAAAAAAAAATCAAAGAGAAGAGAACATCAATTTGATGTGACTGTACAAGCTTTGGCTACAGAGACGCAACCAAAAAACACAACACGGACACACATCAGAGTGGGAAAGCCATGTAAATGTAAAATCTGTCACCAAGAGATTTATGCAAAATTCTCTCCCTCCCTCACTCTCACACACACACACACACACACACACACACACCGAGACCTAAATAGCCTGTGGATTCATTGCAAAAGTGATGGAAAGTTTCCGGTTTCCCTCCAAATTTGCCCTGTTGATCTCTCTCTACTGGGACAAGACAAACCGGTTTGTCTCTCTCTCCTTCACACAACACACACCTCTTGAATCATTCATCAAGACTATTGACNCCCCCCCCCCCCAAAAAAAAGCTCATTTGTTTGAGTCGGGTCTAACTTGTCACCTGTTAGCCCTCTCTGCTCCTTCCTTGCTCTCTGAAATTACACAAGTATTAAACAGATCATCCCGCTGTTCCTTTCCACCAGTTCCTCCTTCCCTCCCCTATAATCAATATTGTCCAGGAGAAGGAGGAGGGTAAGGAGTTTCTTCCCTCTTCCTCAGAAATGCCCAGTAAGTCAAGTGAGACAATTACACCTGTTGGTCCCACAGACACAGGGCCCTGTCGGCTTTCCACAGTCTCGAAACCACGAAGCGTTTGCTGTCTCTAATATTTTCCTAAAGTAAACACTTCCAAACCTGCAGAATATTAGCTCTGAGCAATGAACTCATAACCCAGCAGGCAAAGAAAATGTTGCTCCTCTGGTTTGACATTTAAGGATGAAACCTTTGGTTTGGTTTATTCTCCTTTGTAATGATCTAAAAACAAATTTAGATCAAAAAAAATTTTGGACACAGCTTGCCATATGATGGTAAAGATGCCAAAAACTTTCAGAAGGAGATGTTTAAATAAAAGACAAAGATCTGAATATTGTGTAGCATAGCGGAACTATCCTGATATAGTAATGGAAAACAATTCTTATCCCAACGGGCAAAGCTTTGCCTGGAGGACAGTGTTTCTTTATCTGATAGAAGCTGCTATATTATCTAGAAGTTTATGGTTTTTAATCTCTGTTCTAAAGTAAGTTTACCTCAGGCTCCTCAGATATATATATAGCTAATATATAGCTTCTAGATAGCAGCTGATTTAGCAATGAGATGGTTCAAACACACTAAGCTCGCCTGTTTCTTAAAGGATCATTCCAGCGATTGTGCATGTTTGAGTCCAATATATACAATCCGTATACACGTTACATTACTGACAACCATTTCCAAAAAATATGCTGCTTTAGCTGTAAATTTCAGAATTGTTTTTCCTAGCTCCTAGACTGCCACTGGTTTCAGTTCATTCCAGCATGATATTAAAATCAACTTGTAGAGATTTGAAACACACTTGAGATAAGTAATCCATCACAGCAAACAAGATGTCTATTAGGTTTTTTTTTGTTTTTGCTTAAGTAAATTTATTTAACCGATCCAACACAGAGCTGCAGAAGACAGAAGACAATGTATTTTTCCGCCAGGAAATATAGACCCAGGAGAAAACAGCTTTTACTGAGAAATTAAAATGACCGTGCCTTTTACAATCATGTATAAATGATAGAAGCCAAAACACTGAGTTTTAAGGTGGACATATCACCTGAACATCTGATTTTGAAAGATTAGGGGATTTGAAACAATAACAGGAAAACTAAAATACAGTTTTATGTTTTGGAAACTGCTTGTCAGTAACATAATATGTATGCAGGTTGTATATATTGGGCTCAAACATGCACGATCTCTGGTATGTCCTTTAAGCTTAGCAAAATTTTAAAAATGAAGATCCTAAAGAGAGAAAACAGGTTTTTCTTCTCAAACTTCTTGTTTGCAGTCCAACATAAAGGACAGAATGATGTCTATGATTTGGCAATTAGGGGCAACTGAATACTTCTTGGCTTCTCTGTAGCCATGTTACATAAAACAGGTGCTGGACATTATATTATGAAGGCTGTTAAGTTTTGTAAAACTTGTATTCTATTTCTGAAAAGAGAAAAAAAAAAAAAAAAAAAAAAAATCACACTTTTGTTTTCACTCTGTCCAAACCTGACAACCTACAGTTCTTTCATAACGGTTAGACTGGAGTTACATTGAGAGTCCAAATGCTGTTATATTTCATTTTTAATTCTATTTGTGAAATCAGAAACTGGCAATTTCCTTATTTTTTTTCTCTCTTTTCACACAATATAAATCCAGGTCTACATGGAAAACGGCTTTGGTTAGACTAACTAAACCTGGATTAGACAACTAGAACCAAAAGGCTGTTTTAAATAAATTTCTGATTTGTGGGTCTGTTATTTTGTTTCTGAAAAACAGAAAAGTTTTCATTTCACTGTTTCAGTTCTCTATCAGATAATATGAGACCAGGTCAACATCCAAAACTGCTGTGGTTAGACTAGTTAGGCCTGGTTTCTATTAGCTCGGTTAACTAGTATCAATCATCTAGTTCTAGCCAGGTTTGGACAGCTAACAAACTGCAATGTCATTTTTTCCTCCCAATGACCGTTTAACTACCGTGTGAACATAAATGGCCATTGTGTTATATTTGTTAACCTGGAACTGTAAACCAGATTTCTGAAACCTTATCTTACGTCAACAGAAAAAAAAAAAAAAAAAAAAAGACATTTCAATGTGTTAGCTGTCCAAACTTGGCTAGAAGAACACGCTGGGTCAGACTAACTAACCTAACCGAGATTACAGACAGGAACTCAGAAAATGTTAAACTATATGTTTCACATTTCTAATGCGTTCAACGGCGGTGGGGTGTTCAAACTAACTAAACCTGGAATAAATCGATAAATATAGTTCGAACGCTGTTTTAAGATAGGTTTCACTGGAACCTTCACTCTGAGTGGAGTACTAAAAGTGAGGAATCTTAGGCTAACAGCACCTGTACCTGCTCGGCGCCGCTGTCTCTGTCCAGCTCCCCGATGTAGTACTGCTCCATCCACCGCCGGGCGTTCTCCGAGTGCCGGTGTGGGGGTCCCTCCATCTCCTGGCTCACATCCTTGCCCGACCTTCGCAGTATGAGCGCCTCTCCGCCCGGGTGCATCCGCAGGAAGGCGGTCACGTCGTACACCCTGGTCCCCAGCAGCACCCAGCTGGACTCCTTAGTGCAGTGGTGAGCCACCTCCCTCTCCGTGAAGAACCGAGGGGACGTGGACGGAGACATCCTGACAGCCGAGATTCGGAGCATCCACCTGGACCGAAAACTGAACACACGGAGGAGAGTGGGAAGACCTCCACGGACTTCCTCGACTTGACCGCGGACTGGACTCAAAGTTAAAGTTTGCAGTTAACACCCAGAGGCTCCGCCAGCAGCGGCGTCGTTATAAAAACTAACGTTGTCTTGAGAGGACAGCAAGGGGGGGGGAGGGAGGGAGGACCCGTGAGCCATTCAAATGCAGGGGAAAGCTGAAACTTATGAACAACCAACACTCACTGTAGCTTACACGAGATGTGTCACAATGTTAGTGTTCTAAAAAGTGCATTCATGGGACTCATTTTTGGTTTCGTACTAGTTTACACTGTTTCCTAGTGGTGCTTTCTCCCTGAAAGCTGGGGAAAAAGGGAGTTTTATGTTTCTCTTTACTTATCCTATTTTTCCATGTCACTTGAATGCAGCATTGCAGTTGAACGCACCTGTTGCGTTGAGCACATCCTTGAAGCGACAGCAAAGAACCTGCTGCCTTTAATTTATAAAAACATTAAAGCTCTTATTATAAGTTACTCAAATGACCGTTCATTAACTAATTATCGTTCAGATTTCAATAGTCACACCTAAAGAAGTGCAACGTCGTCTGTCATCACTTCCTGATTAATTGGATAATTTCCAAGCGCATTCTTCTAGGCATTTCTCGTCTGGTATTTAAATGCCAAATGAAGTTGAAAAACTCCACTTGTTGCATTTACACAAAATCTTAATCTTGCATTACAGTATTTTAACGCCACCTGAGATTAGAAGAGAAATCATGTGCACGCTGCGTGCGCTTTGGACACTTACTTAATGACGCACCGTAGCTGGGCGCTCACCCAAAGAAACTAATGCTCGTACAAGGGAATTGTAAATTACTTATTAATATAATATAATAATGGGAAAATGCATATCTGACTCTGTTTTTGCTAGGTCAGTAAGTGCATTAGTTGTTTCTCCGTAGTTGTCATCCAGAAGTTGCTGAGCTTTCTCGATCTAACAGATGAGTTCAGACACTCACAGTTGTTACCTTTAGGTGATGAAAAAAAAAAAATCACGCAATTATGTATGAGATGAAGGACACAACAAAACTGTAAAATAATGAGGAAATGTGAATTTTCATTGATAGCCAGGTTGGTCAGATGCGGTGTCCGGGAGCAGAGAGAACAGAAGAAACATTTTCACAGCTTAAATAGCTGGTGAAAATGATTTCCACCAGAATTAGACTAAATAAAGTAACTGCTGACTGAGAAGCCGTGAAGGCCTACACAAATATATTAGTATGACAGGGTTTATTTTGTTACTATCACCGATGGACATCACTTTAATTGGTAAATGAGTTGAATTTACAACTTTAAGTGACAAAATGAGAAGTCTATATAGGCGGCACTAGATGGCAGCATTTGATCAAAGAGCGACAACCTGCATCTTTGTGTGAATATTTAGTGTAAATCTGAATGTTCTGTGCATACTAGCATATTTAAAAAAAAACAAAAAACAGAACGGCTTGGCAAGTTCGTCAGTGGTTTCACACATTTTTTTTTTTTTAACCTTAGTTTCAGAAGTAGGCCACTAGATTCTTCTTGTCTGAGTCAACCCTCTGCCTGATATCCAAATTCTAAAAATGTTTTCTGTCCTGTTGAGATGTCACTTAGCTAGTTTGCACAGACTGACTGGTAAGCCAAACCTGTGACCCAGAGCTGACTGAAGGCCTGTCTAGTAAAAATACTCTTACAGGTTTTAGATCATCTGGATTGAGCACAAAGTTTATATAGAAAGCTATATAAAATAATAAAGAACAGATTTTTAAATACACAGTATAAGATAACGCATTATGATGTGTACAGGTATGTGTAGTTATAATGTAACTGATTAATAGAGAGATATAAAACTTCAAATTGTCTTAAAATTGAATTCAATAAGATGCAATATTTCTGAACGACTTGCCTTATTAAACTGAAGAATGGTGATGTACACAGCAGGTGGCAGAAAAGAACCAAAGACACACACACACATACACAGTAGTGTATGTGTGTGTGAGTGAGTGAGTGAGTGAGAGAGAGAGAGAGAGAGAGAGAGAGAGAGAAGTAGAGGTTTGTGACATTAAGTGAAACAACTCATCTTACTTTTTAGAAGTTTTGTCACTTCTTTTTTAAAATGAAACTTTAAAACCAGATCATGAGAACAATAAGTGAGTTATAGAGAAGTCATTTGTTTTGCAGATATTATAAAATGTGAGGATAAGAAACCTAAAGTTTTGCACAGAAGCAGCTGATGATCTAAAATGACAAGGAATAACATTCAGTGAGCAGAAAATATTCAGACACATACACACACACACACCTCTGGTTTTAGCTTTTTTTTTTTTTTAGACATTTTTAGACTCAGCTGAGTCATGTAACATCTCACAGTTCCCTTTGTTAACAGTGAATAAATTATGCACAGGTGTGAAGTACTGGAGGGACTTCCAACACAGATGAATATATTAAACCATACAAATGGAATCTTTCTTCATTCCGATCTGTTTCCTAATTATCCTCAACGTGATCAAAAGCATCTTTACATCACTCAGAAAAAATATTTTCCCATCTTTTTGGAAAATTTCACCTGTTATTAACTGACATTAATCTTCCCTTTGTCAAATTCAACATTCTGAGAGGAAATGCAATATGTAAAAATATGCTGTATGCACTAATACGTCATGGAGATGGGAGTATTTTAGAGACAAAAAAAAGAGTAGATGTGGTTCTGAAAGTATTTGGACTACACTATGTTGGATTTTTCTTCTTATGTTTATTATAAAAGTAAAAAAAAAATCAACTTTTTTTCCTGTTTCATAGTTCAAGATCACATAAACCCACTTAAACTTCCCCTTAAGTAGAGAGTCAGAAATAACCTTTTCCACAATGTATTAGAGCAATGTCACATAATTATACAATGTATTTATATATACTGTATACTCTGTATCTGCTTCTTTTACAGCTAAACAGAATAAACTATGGTAGTTAAACTCAAGACATAGCATTTTTATGATTGCATATCTGCATCAAACTGAAAAATCTCCATGGCTTTTGTATCATTTTAGACTTATTATTGTGTCAGTTAGACTCAAATATTTACTGTCTTTGGAAAACTCTTATCTGGGATCCTGCATGTGAACAATGTCTGACCATGCAGTGTGAGTCTGAATAATAGTTGGACAAGTTTGGAGTGTTGGTAACTCTTTTCCAGTTAGCTCCTTTAGTAGAAAACACAATAGAGTCCAATAAAATGCAGTAGAAGGTCTAAAGTTTCAGATCTTTTCCCTTCAATGATGTGCGCAGAGGGTGACGCGTTAGTCATTGATGCATAACAACATTCAGGCATGACACCTACTCTCTTTTTGTTTTCTGCCTCTGTTTCCCTCCATCATTATCTCCCACTCCTCTTTTTCTCCCTCCTGTCATCTTTCTTTCTTCCCACTCTCCCTCCCTCATCTCTCTCTCTCTCTCTCTCTCTCTCTCTCTCTCTCTCTCTNTTTTTTTTTTTTTCAAATTCCCAGAATTACATCTGCTTCTAAATATACCCTCCTCCTGACAAGACTCCTCAATAATAGACTTCGTGAAAGGGGGTTGCAACCTGAAGCAATGTGTGTGTGTGTGTGTGTGTGTGTATGTGTGGTGAGCATNAAGGGGGTTGCAACCTGAAGCAATGTGTGTGTGTGTGTGTGTGTGTGTATGTGTGGTGAGCATGACCTCACTTTGGTGATGTCAGAAGTAGGTGGAGCTGTCTTTGTTTTGTGAAGTGTGAGTGGCCAATAGTGAGGACTGGTGATGTTATAAGAAGGCAGCAGGTCACCAGTCTGTCTGATGAAAAGGCGTTTGTTTCTTTACAAAAAAAAAAAAAAGGCATTTACACTCCTCCATGGCTACAGTTGTTCCTGTGAGTATTTCCATGAATATGTCTTTGTTTGTGTTTGTGTCAGTGTGTGTGTACGTGTTTCTGCATGAGTATGTGCATCCTAAAGTTTAGCAATAGATCATTTGTGGTTTATTCAGACGCAGAATGACAGATTGTGACTGGATGACATGTTGTTCTTCTTTATGTAAATGTGTTTAATCTTACAATAAAGGAACATTCGGTATGATTTATCACTTTAAACATGACTTGATGAGATTGTTGGATATCATGAAGTAGCTCAGCAAGTGAGGTTAGTCACTGTTCATCTTCAAAAGTATAATTTTTATCAGGTAAATTAAGTGTGATAATGTGTGTGTTTGAGTGTGATATTGATATATTTGGATATCAAATGCTGCGTGTTTATCTTAGGTATTCTTTTACAGTATCCATCCATCATTAGCAGGTTAGCTATTCTTTGTGAGATCATCTGAATTTTTTTCTTTGGTTGTGTGTGTGTGTGTGTGTGTGTGAGTAAACAATGGATGGCTAACTGTTGATAGGCAATTCTACATGATCAAGTGTCCCTCCTGTAAATTAATCTGCAGCACTATATTCTCTTTGTGAGATTGAGTTTGTGTGTGTGCGTGTGTGTGTGTGTGGTGTGTAGGTGTGTGTGTATGTGTGTGTGTGTTTGCATGGATCTTGTCTTGGGTTTCTGATAGAGAGGGCGATTAAGTCTGCAAGAAGAAGACAGTGGCTCATGATAATTAAGAAGGGTGTGTGTGCGTGCATGTGCATGTGCATGTGCATGTGCATGTCAGGGAGTGACATTTGAAGTGTGAATGATAGAGGCACACAGCTGAAGCTGTAGCTTTCTGCTGCTCATGTGGCATCATTCTGTTCCTCTGCCTTTGGATGGTTTTATCAATTATATGATTGGCCATATAATGCATCACTGGGTCATATTTTACAGTTTAATTATATTTATATTTTACAGTTTGACAGTTTTTTTTAACCATAAAGAGAAATGTAAGTTCACATTCAGAGTGAGGAGTCAAAACAAGAAACACAAGCCACAGCAGTCTGCATTAATCACTGTGCACATTTAGTGTGTCAGTTTGTGCAGGAACACACACACACACACACACACACACACACACACACACACACACACACACACACACAAACACAGTGTTCCTACACACATGAATACAGTATTCCTGCATATGGGAATACAGGTACTGTGTGCAGTATTCCTTTCAGATAGTTAAATTGAGTAAAATGAAATGTAGAAAATATTGTGAATTATTCATTTTAATCTTTAACCATCTGGTTACATTATCAGGAAAAAGTCTTTAAGGGTCCTTTCTAAACTGTCATGAAGAAAAGCAAGTATCTGTTCTGACTGCATAAAATATTTAAAGCATGTACTTCTTTAATTTGCATTTAGAGAAGGTATTAAACAATTTTTAAAAGTCTAAAGTCTAAAAAGTTTTGTCATGTCTCTTCATAGTAGGAACAGTAAAGCAAAGGTGTAACTCATCATATTACTGGCGGCTCTGTTTCATTTAGGTTTCCACAGTAAAATGAAACACAGAAAGTGTAAGTGTTTTTAGTTATACCTGTGTTTAATAATCAAAAAGGGAGAAAGGTGTGTTAACATAAAAGCTTAATTAATCTGTCATATTATACATGTCCAATGAAAAAAATGGACATAAAGGATTTTATTCTAGATACCAATTTGGTTGCAACTTGTCCTGAGAAAGATTAGGTCCATGTGAAAAGTGTGAAGAAGGCTCAAGAATTAAAAATCACAAATTTTGATTTATTCACAGAATTTTGCCTTCTTTTTTTTTTTATACAGAACTTAGATTTTGTTTACAAAGTCTTATAATTTGGACTTTAGTCTTTTTTTTTCTTTTTCAGAAGACTGAGATTAGCATTATAGAACTCAAATAGTTTTTCTCAAATAGCCCTAATTACATATTAGTCTGAAAAGCTCCTCAGTGCTGCATATTTTGCATGTAATGACATTTACAGACTGTAAAACTTTTCTAATGTAATCCTGTGTAAATACAGTTTGAACACATGTAACACGTATGTATACATGTATGTACTCCATGCATGTATCAGTACACATGCTAAACTATCTGGCATACTTGATCACATCTTTCTCTGTAAAGTAAGCTGCTATAACAAACGGCTCTGTCTGCCAGTGTGCATCCTGCTATGCTCGGAGCAGCTTTCAGCCCCTGCAGCTGTTTGGGAGAGGACCCAGAGGGGCCTACTACCGGTCACTCATCGCACACCGGGGCCCCCGCAGCACCCCGAGGCCCCGCCTGGCATGCCACACCCCGAAGATGACCTTGCGGCAGATCTGTCACATGCTTAGGATGATGAAGCAGGTCAGGAAGAGAGAGGCTGCTGCTGCTGCTGCTGCCAGCAGGTGAGGAAAGAATTGATGATCACTGCAGAAACATCAACTGCAGAGAATTATCACCCAACTCTGATGAGGTTTTGACTAGATTTAGCTTTTTGATTCAGCGTTTTGGTTTTCCAGCATGAAACCTGCATGTTTGCCTCTTATCAGTTCTCACCAACCCCTGATATACATTAAGATCCCCCAATGTATGACACCTATCCAGCATGAAATTACTGAGAGACAAAGCAAACAAGTGACTTGTATATATAACTATAGGAATAAATGGAATGGATTTAATTGTGTATTTTCATTTGAATATATTTTTAAAAAATAAGCTATAATTAAAATTTGCAAGTGGGGAAATTATATCAAAATTAAATCACAAAACAGTGATAAGCAACAAAGTGTTAAAAAAAAAAATCTGCATAAAATGTGTATTTTGTGTATTTGTGTATTTTTGTGTATTTTGTTTGTATTTATTTTGATTTTTATTTTATTTTATTTTTAATTCTGGATCTGTCCCAAAGAAGTAAATGCTGATTTGCTTTCATAGTGAGGTCAGAGGTCAGGGCACCACCTGAGCTGGCAGACATTTGACATCCTGCTCAAGGAAACTTGAGCAGTAAACAGTATTTTATGTTAAAATTGATGAAATTCTTCAGCGTAAGGATTAATGGGTTTATTCCTGGGGTTCTGTTCTTCCCCGGTTCGTATTGCTATCCCACCATCTGTCAGGCCACAAGACTTTCTGTGTTTAATAATTAAATGCGATCACACCTCCACCATCACACTTCCTCCTCTCAAGTGTCCGCCTCTATGTCTGGTTTCTCTCTCCACAGAAAGCAGGGGTCTGCAGCTCCGCCGCCCGCCTCACCAAGCACCAAAACAGAGAAGAAATCTTTTCCTTGCTGCTTTAGACGCAGATGCAGTATAAAACACTTTGGCTGACTCATTAGGGCAAACAGATCCTTTAAGCCCCCCCCCCAACAAACACCCTGTTGCCACCCAGATACAACTCTGACAGTAAACAGGGGAGATCATCCTCCCCCCTGTGATGGAAAAGTTCATTTAGATTATTGCAACCTGGACAGCTTCCTGTGTGACTGAGGATTTTGGAGGACGATGGTGATTTACTTTGAAGTTCAAGTTCAAGCCAAGAGAGGATGAGAGGACACTACGACAGAAGTCCCCCCACCACCTGTTTTTTTTTTTTTTTTTANTTTTTTTTTTTTTTTTAAACACAGAAAGAACTTAAATGATGATTTTTAAAGGGCTTCCTGGTTGTTGTTTTTCACTGGAGTGGAAATGAATACATCTTTTATAAACTTCTTTGTCATTCTGTCATTTTGGTCCAACAGTAACATCACTTTTGCTTACAGTCATCTTCAGGAATTCAAGAGTGAAATTTCATCAGGCTGTCTCCTGTTCCTCCTCCTCCTCCCTCGACTTTGTTACTTGTAACTTTTGTAACTTTTTTGGTTATGTTTTAATTTCATTTTATTTGTAGAATTTAATAAATGGATTTGTATATACACAAATCAATAAAATACTAAGTAATCTACTTATAAATAACTGATGTGTGATATTAGCTAGTGTGTGAGTAGATTACTTTAGTGTGAACATATCTGCTCTCATTAACTCTCTCCTTGTTTGTTTTGTGTTGTGTTTTTTCTTAGATGTGCAATAAATTTTTAAGATGTCAGTAATACAAAACCATGACTGCATATTCAGTATGTTTGTGTATGTTTGTGTGTGTGTGTGTGTGTGTGTGTGTGTGTGTGTGTCTGAAGAAAGACATCAAGCACTTTTGCATATTTGTCACACTTAATCTTATCAGATTGTCAAACAAAATTTAATATAAGACAAAGACAGCCTGAAAATGCAGTTTTCAAATCATTTCATTTATTGAAGGAAAAAGACTTTCCAATACCTTTATCACCCATGTGAAAAAGTAATTTCCCCCTAGTTACTCAATCAACCAAATAACACCCAGACACCGAGACATACCAAGACTTGATTAGTGCAGCCATGTTGAATCTAAACATCACTTAAATAGAAGCTTTCCAGTAATGTGAAGTAGCTAAATAGTCTCAACAGGAACCACATGATGCCCAAATCAAAAGAAATTCTGGAAGAAATGAGAAAGAAAGTTATTGAAATATAACAGATGGAAAACATTGTTACATCGGGTATAAAGCTAACAGCATTCCACAATAAAATCATCATAGCAACAGTCAAACATGGTGGTAGTATATGATGGTGGAGGGTTGCTTTGCTGCTTCAGGGCCTGGATGACTTGCCATAATTGATAGAACCATGAATTCTGCTGTCCACCAGAAAATCCTGAAGGAAAATATCCACTCATCAGTCCGTGATCCAATACCTGAAACTCAAACGTAGTTGGGCTACGCTACAAGACAATGACCCAACACACAAGAGCAAATCCACCTCTGAATGGCTTAAAAAAAAAAAAAAAAANGAAAAAAAAAAAAAAAAACGAAAAAAAAAAAGAAATGAAGTTTATGGAGTGGCCATCAAAGTCCTGACTTGAACCCCATTGAGATGCTGTGGCAGGAAAATCCTCCAATGTGGCTGAATTAAAGCAGTTTTACAAAGAAGAATGGTACAAAACTCCTCGCAGTGATGTGAAAGTCAGTTACTGTTCTAAAGGTGGCACAACTAGTTAAGTTTTGTTTTTTTACATGGGTGATATAGGTGTTGGATAGCTATTTTATATATATATATAAAATACACCACGGGTGTCTCCCCCTCAGATGGTGTCACCTGGGGCAGATATATGTATGTGTATACAGGTGCATCTCAAAAAATTAGAATATCATGGAAAAGTTCAACATTTTTTGTCAGTTATTT
>VXCM01008506.1:0-21480 GCA_014773175.1 Lucifuga dentata
TTCACAGCTTTGTTGAAGTTACCTGTGGTGCTGATGTTTAGGCCGAGGTAGGTATAGGATTTTGTACGTTCTAGGGCAACCGTGTCTAGAAAGAATTTATATTTGTGGTGTTGGAGGCTGGATCTTTTTTGGAATATCATGATTTTTGTCTTGGTTAGATTTACTGTTAAGGCCCATGTCTGGGAGAAATTATACAGAAGATCAAGGTGCTGTTGTAGTCCTTCTTTGGTTGGAGAGAGGAGCACCAGATCATCTGCAAACAGTAGACATTTGACTTCGGTGTCTACCAGTACTACTACTCCTACTCTGTCTCTTTGTCTCTCTCTGTCTCTCTCTCTCTCTCTCTCTGTATGTGTGTGATGTTATGATGTTGGAGGGTCATACATGTGCTGTGTGACTCTGCCTGCAGGCTAACTCATTACTCTGTCTCTCTCTCTCTCTCTCTCTCTCTGTCTCTCTCTCTCTCTCTCTCTCTCTGTCTCTCTCTCTCTCTCTCTCTCTCTCTACCATTTGTGTCGGCAAATAGTGATTGTTGATGACATTACTGATATTACACTGTGTGTCTCTGTGTGTAGTTAAACATGCTGTTTAGCATCCAGAGAGAGAGAGAGAGTGTAATATGAGGTTGTAACCTCGCATGACCTTCCCTCTGGCTCAAACTGCTGTTTATTCATTTTGTAATGGATCAGCTCTTCATGACATCATGTAATGGTCCTTTAATTGGCTCTGTTATCAGTAACATCAACAGCATGCTGTGTGTGTGTGTGTGTGAGGTTAAAATGAGAGCATCTATCATACAGGGAGACTTCTTTATGTACTGTCTAAGACTGCAGAAACACACACACACACACACACACAGGGCCTGGAGGGAGCTGNTTATGTACTGTCTAAGACTGCAGAAACACACACACACACACACACACAGGGCCTGGAGGGAGCTGTGACCGTGGTCGTTGCCGTGGAAATGTGTTTGAGAAGGATGAATGATGAAGGTCTACAGTAGGAATCTCATTGTCTTGTTACGTTTCTATATAAGCTCTCTGTTGTCATAGCAACCATCATCCATCACAAACAGGAAGTCATACCTTCTTATGATGAGCTGACCTCTGACCTCAGACTTATTGTTGTTAATGCTTATGTACTGTGGGTGTGAGTGGACTGGTCATCTTGTACTCATGTTTGTTTTGTTATATATAAAATGAGAACATATAAATTACATGTATGAAGCCGACAGACAGGCTGTGTGTGTGTGAGAGTTTGTGTGTGTGTGTGGTTTCATGTAGCTTTGATCATGTATGTTCAGGCTGGAGTAGATGACATGGGGTACATCCTCCTCTGTGTTTCACACCTTTATCTATGTTGTCATCAGTGACATCATCAGTGTTCTCAGGCCAATCAGCTGGACTTTTCTAAACATCAGCTGACTCACTTTCAGGCTCCTCCCACTCAAACTCTTTCCTCTAAAGCATCTCCCTTTGATCCTGGAGCTCCTCCTGCTGAAGTTAAAGCTCCTCCCTCTCACTCTGATGCCCCTCCCTTTGTGATAAAATAATAAAGTTAAAATATACTTAAAAGTTAAAAAATAATTAATGATAAAATAATAATTATAAAACCCCTCCTTTGGACTCAGAAGCCCCTCCCTCTGACTCTAAAGCTCCTCCTCCTGACTCCAAAGCTCCTCCCTCTGACTCCAAAAGCTCCTCCCTCTGACTCTAAAGCTCCTCCTCCTGAACTCCAAAGCTCCTCCCTCTGACTTTAAAGCTCTTTCTTCGGACTCAGAAGCTCCTCCCTCTGACTGCGTTCCAGTTACCTCAGAACTCGGGTTTTTCCAACATCCTACTTGGAAGAATGCATTTTAACGGCACTTGAAGTCGGAGCTCTGCCTGGGAAACTCGGACCAAAATTTTCTACCCTGACTTCACGAGTATGATGTCACTCAACATGGCGGCGCCGTGGAAATGAGCTTTGTGAATGTAAATGATCAGCTAACAGAATAATAAGATAGCAAGATAAAGTATGTTTTTATTACCTGATATTGAAATAAAAAGGTCAAAATATATCATCAAGTTAGCTATCTATAATGTATAATAACTGTTTGTCGTTGGTACGTAAGTGTAAATAATTTCAGAATATTACATCTCTGCGCGTGTTTCATGTTTAATACTGTGATTAATATCATTAAAACAACAAAACAGTCCTGTAATCTAACTTTACTTTAGTTTACTTTAACTTTACTTTGTAATCTAACTTCTGACTCAAAGCTCCTCCCTCTGTGATGAAGCTCCTCCTTCTTAAATACAAGCGTTTGCTCAAACGAAGCTGCAAGTCTTTAACGTTTCAGTCATTTCTGCGACATGAACACACACTGACAGCGCCCCCTACAGGCTGCTCTTCTTATTACGTCGGATCGTGTAGGACAGAATGATTTAGTTTTTATGATGCTGGATTCACGTTGACAGTAGAAAAACAGGCCGACTGGTCGTTATGGCGGAACGTCGACGGCAGACGTAGAAACGTTGCTATGGTAGTTTGACATTATGTTTTAGCGTTCTTGAATTTTGCACAATGTTGTATAAAATCGGTAAATCTCCGGCGTTGTTTTTTATGCTCATTTAAAGAAGCGACAGGAAATGTGGCTGCGCAGACGCAGTTTCATCCCATTTTGCAGGAGAGAATTCCGTCGGCTAATTCAAGAACTGAGGATGATGAAGAGATTCAGGGATTTTATTATTTTCTGCGCAGAACTTTAGAAAAATCTAAACTTTGACGGCATGAGAGAACCCCACGCCGCGCGCCCAGACGGAACGTATTTTCCAACTGTTCCTGCTTGCTGCAGCTGCAACAAGGAACCGGACGTTGATTTATTCTTGGATCAAAGATGGTGAGTAAGAGACTCGTGCAGCCAGTTTTTTTATGATGAATTATGAAACACTATGAATTATTATGAAATAAATCCAGCAGGTGATCAAACTGAGCTGTCCACAGTCGGAAATCTTCCCTGAATCTCTTCATCATCCTCAGTTCTTGAATTAGCCGACGGAATTCTCTCCTGCAAAATGTAATGAAGCTGCGTCTGCACGGTTGCATTTCCTGTCGCATCCTTAAACGAGATAACATGGCCAGAGGTTTCACGTCTTTCACTTTTTTTTTTTTTTTTTTTNTTTTTTTTTTTTTTTTTTAAGAAAATCGCGCAAAATGCAAAACTGCTATTGAATCCTCCAATACTGACTTATATCCTGCCAAATTGCCATGGCAACATTTCTGCATCATCATCTGCCGCTACTGTGATTCTGCTATAACGACCGTTAGCTTTTTCTACTGCCAACATGTGAATGCAGCATTAAATGTAACATGTCTTCGTGCTTTTCTCCTGTCAGCCAATCAGATTCAGCGTAACACAGCTGACAACAACGATTGACAGCACGTGCACAGTGTGTGTTTTTTTCACTGTATTGTGTTTTAACAGCTCGTTACAATGATAAAAAATAAAGAGTCGTTAGTTGTCATAGAAACTGTCCCCAACATCATCACACGCCACTCATTTTATCTGAATTAAGCCCCTCCCCCTCATTAGAAACCATAATAAAGCATAGAGCATAGAAAAGCTGTAATGTGCTGTGAGGAAGATGATAAATATTCAGAGAAGTGATATTTCAGCTTATTGAATAAACGACATTTCAGCGTTATTGCCTTCCTGCTTCTCGCTCTGATCAAACTGCATCCAGAGTTTTTATTGGCTGGAGGCGTCGACTCTCCGCCCCCCGCCTGCACGACTATATTTGGTTACTGATATTGACAGGACGACTATATTTGGTTTTGGAGTGTGTGTGTGTGTGCTGTTATATTTGTATGTGTGTGTGTCATTTGTCTTTCATCATCAGGTAAAGGTCACCTGTCTTCCAAACACACACCGCTGCTTTATTAGCATCACCTTCTGTGTGTGTGTGTGTGTGTGTGTGTGTGTGTGTGTGTGTGTGTGTTTGTGTATACATGTGTGTGTTCTTCTTTGTTATTTATTTAAGTTGTTTTTTAAATTTCATTCCACTGTTTATTTTGTTGATTCTGTTTCATTATTATTATTATTATTATTATTATTGTTTTTAAGTAATATAATAATATTGTAAATCTGTCATAGGTTACATAATAAGTATCAGTCCATCAGCTGTCAGTCCTGCTGAGCTCTGATTGGTCAGTATGGTGGGTGAAGGTTGGAGGCGTGGCCTCATGGTGGGACCAATCAGATCAAAGTCTCTTTAAACAGATGAAGATGTAAAGTTTCACTGTTTTTATTCTGTCCTCCTTCCTCACCTTCTTCTGTCACACTCCTCCTCCTCCTCCTCCACTCTTCTTCTTCACCTCCACATCACTTCTTCACCTTCTTTTCCTCCTTTGATTCTCATTCTTCTTTAATCCTCCATTTTTCACTGCCGCCCTCTCCTCTCCCCTCCTCCCCTCCTCCTCTCTTCTCCTCTCTCCCCTCCTCCTCTCTTTTCCTCTCTCCTCTCCTCCTCTTCTCCTCTCTCCTCTCCTCCTCTCCCGTCCTCCTCTCTTTTCCTCTCTCCTCTTCTCTCCTTCTCTCTCCTCTCCTCCCTTCTCCTCTCTCCTCTCTCCTCTCCTCCTCTCTTCTCCTCTCTCCTCTCCTCCTTTCTCCTCTCCCCTCCTCCTCTCTTCTCTCTCCTCTCCTCTTCTCTCTCCTCTCCTCCTCCTCTTTTCTCCTCTCTCCTCTTCTCTCCTCCTCTCTCCTCTCCTCCTCTCTCCTCTCCTCTCCTCCTCTCACCTCCTCTTCTCTCCTCCTCTCACCTCCTCTTCTCTTCTCTTCTCCTCTCCTCTCCTCTCCTCTCCTCTCCTCTCCTCTCCTCTCCTCTTCTTTCTGCATACTAACTTCGTTTTCACCTCTAACCTTCATTCCATTTGCTCCTTTTTCGTCCCTCCTGGTTTCTTTTCATTTTTCTTTCTTCGCTGTGTAAACTGAATTTCAGTCATGCTGTGTGTGTGTGTGTGTGTGTGTGTGTGTGTGGTATATTATATGTTGCCGTGGTGATGGGTAATGGGAAATTGATTGTGACAAAACGACATTACAGACGGACATTTCCATAAGAGTTTATGTACGCTGCCTTCCCACAGGGGACAGCATCTCCCTTCATATTCAGTGTGTCGTTGCCGTGGCGATGTGATGCGGGGAAGTTCCTGTGGCGGCATGGGCCTCTGGGGGAATTGAACTTGCGGCGTTCGCTAACAAATGAACAGCCTGCCAAAGCAACTACAATAATCTATTCATTTAACCCAAGCGGCGGTCCGGACGGCCCGCACTCACTCTATACATGAAGCGTTAATTTCATTCCCACAATCCCCTGCTGCACCGCCACGCTCAGTGCTTGGCTGGCGGTTTATTGGCAGATATGAGGACGGCGCCACGGCGCCATGGTGTGGTAATTATGTCTGTAATAACCCAACGCTCTGCATGCAACGAGAACGAAATCATATGTATATGTACAGAGAGAGAGAGAGACGTTGATATATATTTGAATTTTTGTTATTTTCTTTTTTCTCATTTTGGAAAAAAAACCCCCAAAAATCTGGTCAGCTGACTTTGTTTATTTTGTGTTTCATAGAAGATGTTTGTTTGTTTATTGTTTGTACCACGAGTCAAAGTTCTTATGACTACATAGCAAGAACTTTAATTATATTAAAATTACTATGTACTTAATGTAACACACACACACAGCTCACTGTCCTCTGTCATCACGTTGATGTAATCTGATTGGACGGCTGATCTCTCTGTGATCATCTAATATTAACAAGCTGCTCAGATATGAACTATTAATGAGCGGCTCGTTAACTATTAACGAGGTGGTGACTTCCTCTTGTGTTTTAATGGGATCATCCTGTCAGAGAGCATCACGTCTCACGCACCCACATGCACAGACACGCACACACATACGCTGCAGGGGGCGGGGCTAATGCATCATTTAAGCAGATTGATTTGTTTGAATATTGTGAATGAAGAAGACATAATGACCTGAATGATGGACTTAAACACACCATTTGTCCTCCACACACACACACACACACACACACACACACACACAGCTGATCCACCAAACCATTAAACGTTAGTAAAATGGATCCAATCATTATTAACTCACCTGTCAAACAGGTTGAGCGTTACTGTCCTGTGGGCGGGGCTAAAGTCACATTTGCTCAACACCCATAGATTTTTTTTTTTTTCATCAAAAGGATGTTTTGTGTTTTAGTTTTACTGGAATGTTTAGTAGATTTTCTGAGGAGAATTTTTTTCTTTTTCCCTGTGATTTTGGTGATTGCAGTGATTCTCTTAGATTGTAAAAATCATCCTGACTCAGCCGATTTTTATTAATCGTCCTGAATCAGCTGATTTTTATTAAATTGTCCTTAATCAGACGATTTTTATTAATCGTCCTGAATCAGCTGATTTTTATCAAATCGTCCTAAATCAGCCGATTTTTATTAAATTGTCCTTAATCAGCTGATTTTTATTAAATTGTCCTTAATCAGCCGATTTTTATTAATCGTCCTTAATCAGCCGATTTTTATTAATTGTCCTGAATCAGCTGATTTTTATCAAATCGTCCTTAATCAGCCGATTTTTATTAAATTGTCCTTAATCAGCTGATTTTTATTATATTGTCCTTAATCAGCCGATTTTTATTAATCGTCCTGAATCAGCTGATTTTTATCAAATTGTCCTTAATCAGCCGATTTTTATTAATCGTCCTGAATCAGCTGATTTTTATCAAATCGTCCTTAATCAGCCGATTTTTATTAAATTGTCCTTAATCAGCTGATTTTTATTAAATCGTCCTTAATCAGCCGATTTTTATTAAATAGTCCTTAATCAGCTGATTTTTATTAAATTGTCCTTAATCAGCTGATTTTTATCAAATCGTCCTTAATCAGCTGATTTTTTAAATTAAATTGTCCTGAAAGAATCAATGACTCGCTCTGATTTTTCTCATATTTGATGTTTGTGATTTTAGTCTTTAGAGCAGTTTTCTGGAAAAGATAATCATTAATTTTAACGATTTTGATCTGAGGAAAAAAACAGATTTACTGATGTTGGTTGTTATTTAATAAAAATATATTTATTTTGCTGTAAACTCTGCGTTTTTAGTAAAATGAATTTTGCAGGAAAAAATCACGAACGTTTGTATTTTAAGTTTTGCTGCTGCTGTTTGTTATTTGGTAAAATGTTTAATCGGCTTTGATCTCAGAGTTTTATTTCTTTGAGGAGCGTCTCCTCATAACGCCTCCTCCATCTATCTGATGATTCTCTAATGGTTTCTGCTCCTCTTATTATTTTTCGTCTCTCTGTGGAAGTTTCGTCACGGGAAAGGCCGGCGAGCTGATAAATAGCGGGTGATGGATGTTGGCTCCTCGTCCTGACTCCGACCGCTACATGAGCAGGAGAAACACTATTATTTCTTATCATCTCCTTAACATTATAAGCACTGTGTGTTATCAGGAGAGGGAGGAGCAGGGGAGGTGCTGCGATCACCTCCTCTGCTCCGATACCATCGCAGAGCAGAGAGATGAGGGAGAGGAAAAGTGAGGAGGAGTNCCTCCTCTGCTCCGATACCATCGCAGAGCAGAGAGATGAGGGAGAGGAAAAGTGAGGAGGAGTGACGAGGAGGAGAGTGAATGACAGAGATATTAGCGCCATTTGAAGATTTGAGAGGTGATTTCCTCCATGACAAATGACCCAGGGAGGAGGAAGAGGAGGAGGAGGAGGCGGAAGCGGCAATGTGGACAGCTGGCCGTCTGACAACTCAAATTATAGAACAAATATCGCTTAATCTGCAGGCTGATGGACGACACACTGACAGCAGTGTACAGGAAACAAGTGCACCTTCAAAATAAAGTTTACAAGCAGGAAGTCCAGTTAAACCTCAAGGGAATAAAGTAACTTTGAGACTTTTACTTTGAAATAATTTTACCTTTTGTTTATGTATAAAACTCTGCATACCTAATGAGTAAATGCTCTATTAGTGGCCGGGCGTTATTTACCTAAACTGAACCTGGCCAGTATTAGAGACAGGCCTTTATTTCTGATTTTAAGCTGAATGCATGACTTCCTGCTTCTCACCAAACTTCCTCTTTGCTGTCACAGTTTGTGTCCTTCAGTTTTCCATTAAAATCCTGGGAATGATGACTGCGGTAAAAATCCGTTAAGTCAGCGTTCCCTGCAATAGCTGTTAACGACGTGGTGAGATGTCAAACCAAAACGAGAGCCTCGTACCCAGCTTGAAGTGTGTCCCGCTGCTGGCAGATGCACCATAACTACGTTTAAGAAAATAGAAGAAAAGAAAACACTGTTGCTATGGAGAAACATTTCACATCATTCCTCTAGCCAGCTTTTAGAAAGGTTCGCTTTCATCCACTTCTCCAGGTTGGTGCGTTACAGCGGAGCGTCCAGGGAGGGGGGAGGAGCTCCACATTTACGGCTTTGTTTCATGCTGAGTCCGGTTGTTCCTTCTGGCTGAAAGGACAATGGCTAGAGATGGTTTTAAAGCGGTTTAAATAGATACTGTCATCTGGTTACGGAGCCCAGGATGGCTCAAAGAGAAAAAAAAAGTTGTTCAAACAATTTAGTAAGTCATTCAAATGACTTTTTTCCTCCTTGCCTCATTGAGCCTCCCAGGCTCTGTGTTCGCAGCGGCGGCGGCAGCAGAAGGAGAAAAAGAAGAATACACTAATATTTGCCTGGACCAGTAACAGACATACCAAACAGGCCTTTTAGAGATGAAATAATTTACGGTATCATGCTTTGGTGCAAGACGAAGTTTAATTTGAAAAACCCAGAGCAACTCTGACCAATTTATCACATACACACTCACAAGCTGAGGATGATGGTGATGATGATGATGCTGGTGATCATGGTGATGATGGTGATCATGGTGATGATGAATGGTGGTCATGGTGATGATGGTGATCATGGTGATGATGGTGGTCATGGTGATAAGGGTGATGATGGTGGTCATGGTGATGATGGTGGTCATAGTGATGAGGGTGATGATGATGGTGGTCATGGTGATGAGGGTGATGATGATGATGATGGTGGTCATGGTGATGAAGGTAATGATGAGGATGAAGAGCTTAAATGTTACTGTTGTTTCTCACACACACACACACACACACACACACACACTCTGAGTGCTCCATTATCTNCTGTTGTTTCTCACACACACACACACACACACACACACACACTCTGAGTGCTCCATTATCTCGTGTTGTTCCGTGTTGTTGAATTATCGATGATTTCACTGACGTGTCTTTCACCTAAACTGGATGATCGAGGTTCGTTTTAAATAAAACAAGATGGTGTCTCTCTCTCTCTCTTTAAATAAAACAAGGGTGTCTGTCTGACATCTTTTTTATATTACAGGAGAGAGTGTGTGTGTGTGTGCGTGCGTGCATGCGTGTCAGTTACTACGCAAGCTCAAGAGGGTCAAAAATAATGAGAGATTAATAACAAGACTTCTAACAACATCATCCAACAGTTCTGTCATTTTGAGTGTGTGAGTGTGATTGTGTAGGTGTGTGTGTGTTCATAAGAGTGTGTGTGTGTATGTGTGCATTTATGAGTGTGTTTGTGTGTGTATGATTTCAAAACACAAACTGAGCAAACCTGTTGTATCACATTCTGTCGCTTCATTTATCATCATCGCTGTGTCTATGCATGTTTTGCACGTGTGTGTGTGTGTGTGTGTGTGAGAGAGAGAGAGAGAGATNCGCTGTGTCTATGCATGTTTTGCACGTGTGTGTGTGTGTGTGTGTGTGAGAGAGAGAGAGAGAGATTGGCTGTTAATCCTGGTGAAATTAATGAGAAGTTAATTTGTGGTTTTGACCCTGATCTGCTCAGAAAAAGGATTTCACACACACAGTTGTGTGTGTGTGTGTGTGTTGGGTTTGGGCTTAATGGTGTTGATGCTGAGTTTTAATTGTTTTGCATTCAAAGGAAAGTCATTAGAAAATATTTACTCTGTCTGTTACCACCGTGAACTGACCTGTTACTAACTTGTTACCATTAGACTCTTGGTTTTGGGATTAAATCACTGACTGTTGACATTCTTTCTGATGCACTCTGAAAATCTTAGCCACGCCTCCTCAGTGATGTCACAGCAGGTGTTTGTGTTTGATAGGTGACAGGAAATGCCTCTCGTCACATTATTGATAAGATTATGTGACAGTCCAACTGGTCTATTCTCCAGTCATGTAGTTTAAACTGATCTGCTGATCAATAACAGCCCCACCCCCACTGTCGGAGAGAGCAAGAGGGCTAAGTTATCAATCAGGTATTGATTAGTGTTGTTTGTTTTAAGCTCAGAGATATTGATAAGAAGAGTTTCCCTGGACCAAAAAAGATGGATTCTGAACTCCAAACTTTCCTTCTTTGAATTATCTCTCTGTATTTTTGCTGGTCTATATGAGATTATCCTGGCACTGTGTGTGTGTGTGTGTGTGTGTGTGTGTGTGTGTGCGTGTGCGTGCTGATATTAGAAAGGCAAGATGATAATCGTTCACTTGTCACCGTGACAACAGATATTGATCATATTTATACCTCACTAAACTTAATTTTAAACACACACACACACACAGTCTGCCTTTTGTCTTTTGTTTTTCTCTCTTTATTTCATTTTCGTTTCTATTTTTTATTCTCTCTCTGACTTGGTTCCCTCCATCCCTTCTTTTCCTGTTTAATCTTTGCTTTCTTTTTCTTCCTTCTATTCATCCTTCATTCCTTCCTTCCTTTCTATTTGTTGACATAAAGTGTTTGTTTCTACAAAAAGAAAAAAAGGTTTGTGGGTCAAATCCATGAAGCATACATGCATGTGTACATGTATGTGAGTGATTGTGCAAGTTCGTGTGTGTGTGTGTGCATGTGAATGAGTGCATGTGTGTGTGAGAGTATGTATGTGTGTGTGTACGTTTGTGCTTGTGAATGCAGGCATGTGTGTGTGAGTGCATGGATGTGTGTGTCAGATTGACAGACTGGTTCACGGCTCCATAATGTGTGATTCATAATTCATTCGATAACATGACAGCTGATCTTTTATTAAAGACACACACACACACACACACACTTTGTGTTATTAAAAGCAGAATGTGTTTTAGTTTAGCTTATGACATGGAACTATCAATTATTCAACTGTGTGTGTGTGTATGTGTGTGTGTGTGTGTGGTGAGAGAAATGATGGAAATTTGATGGTGTGATGTTGGTACATCCTTTTAGCATGATGTTTACAACCACAGGAAAACTGTTTATATGGTCTCTCTCTCTCTCTCTCTCTCTCTCAATTCAGTTCAATTCAANCACAGGAAAACTGTTTATATGGTCTCTCTCTCTCTCTCTCTCTCTCTCAATTCAGTTCAATTCAAAAAGCTTTATTGGTATGAAAGTTTAAACAATATTGCAAAAGCATCAGAATATACAATAAACAATAACAATAATGACTATTCAGGTTGAGATTGACAACATGTATTTGATTGATAAAGTATGTATATGCATGCGTGTGCTGTGTGTGTCAGCATGCGTGTACTGTGCGTGTCTCTCAGCTTGCAGCATGCAGATAGATCTGCTCCCAGCAGGATTTTTAGTTTGCAGCTCATTCAGCCTCTGAAGTCTGGATTACAGACGTGAACGTGTTAAATTACAGACATGAACGTGTTAAAGTAAATGTTCCTTATTTCATGGAATGTCTGACATCACAGCAGGAAGTGCACCTCTGTCTCAGCCTCACCTGTCCTACACTGACCACATGTTGTGCTTTGTTTTGGTTGCCATGATTTTTTGTGTTGAAGATTAAATTGATTATTTTGATATAAAAATGATAATTATTATTTGTATTTTTGCTTTATTTTATTGATTAGTTACAGTGCATGTTTGTTTATTCTGTCAGCGATTAAATAACTAATAACTAATAAGACTTTATGTTTGATCGTTATGAAAGCTACAAAAATAAAAGACATTCTTTGTAACACAAAGACATAAGCGTGTTGGAAACTGCTTCACCTGTGGAACCTGGTGAAAGAAAGAAAGAAGTCACCACTTCCTGTTTGGATGCTAGTCTGGTGGCTGGTTAGGATCCGTCTCTGCTTTTTGTCTCTGACAGTAAAGAAATGTTCTGCTGATTGATAATCTGGTTCTAGGGCCAGGTAACATTCCAGTCTGCTTTGGTGTTTAGTTTCTTCTTTCCAGTGTTCCAGAAGTTTCTGTACTTTGTGGTTTATTAGTAAAAGTGTTGCTGTGAGGCAGGTCAGAGTCTGTCTGTCTGCCTGTCTGTCTGCCTGTCTGTCTGTTGTAATAATCTGTTGTAAACTGTTTTAATTCTGGAACGTTCCGTTAGGCTGCAGAAGTGCTTACGCTGCTTCCTAAAAAGGAGACCTTGGACAGCTTAAAAACTGGAGACCGTCTCATTGTTGTGTACAGACTATAAAACCTTTACGAAATGTCTTTCAAATAGACTTAAAGAGTGCATGGACACGGTTGTGTATTGTTGTCAGTTGTGTCCCTGGAAGGACTATAATGGATAATCTCCCAATTTCAGGAGTTGGACTTAGGTTTCTTGTCCATTGACAGGGGAAAGCATTTGATAGAACTGATCGTCATTACTTGTTTAAAAGTCTTGAAGCTTTTGGTTTTAGAAAAAAATTAATTTCATGGATGAGGTTAATTGTGAAGCGTGTGTGTTGTTGAAGGTCGGTGGTGGACTTAGCCAGTTAAGCTAACAGAGGAATTAGCTGCCCGCTATCTGGAATGCTGGAATGCTGCTTTAGCAATAGAGCCTCTGCTCCATAAGCTAAGGACAGCTTTATCTGCTTATGCTGATGATGTCACTGTTTTTATTAAAAGACAAGAGGACATAGAAACTCTTTCAGAGAGTTTGAAAGTATATGAAAAGGCATCCTCTGCTAAGGTTAGCTGGGCCAAGTGTGGGGGCTACGTCTGGGACAATGTGTGGGACAATGGAGAAACAGCAGCTTTCTAAACTCCCAGCAGGTCTGGAGTGGAGTAGGGATGGAACGAAAGTTTCAGGTGTGTTTCTTGGAAACACTGCCTTTCAAAACAAGAACTGGAAGGGTTTATAAGATCAGGAAGATTGTCTGGATGGGCCTGGTGCAGCCACAGCTGTCTTACCGGGTTAGGGCTGTGAACTACCTGACTGCTCCCACACTCTGGCACCAATTTACAGTCTTGGAACCGCCACACACACTAGTTAATACATGCACACACACACACACACACNCACACACACACACACACACACACACACAGTATATAAATACAGGAAAAGCTGGTCAGCTTCTTCTGGGGAGGACATGGGCTAAGGAGCTGGACTGTACTTACCTGTGGCAGAAGGTGCCAGAGGCTGATTGACCTCCGTAGTCGCATAACAGCTTTTCGTTTGATGACTGCAGCACGTTTCCTGTACCAGGAAGAACAAGTTTGGACTGAGACAGCTTCCATACTCCTGCGAAGAGTAAGGAGACTGGAATATGATAAACATCTGTGTTTTATCAGGCTGGATGGTGTGGAGCTATCAGAGACGACAACTTCCTATCAGTCCATGCTTGGAGCGTGGTGTTGAAGGCCGCAACAGACAGCTGTATGGTGACGTTGGGAAGAGCCGCTGCTATACAACCCAGTCGTACGATGCAGATTTCTGCAGTCTGCCAAAGTTCAACATCAGATCTGACTCACACAACGGGCCTGAGAGCATGAGGACGGTGGGAAACGACGGCTGAGCTGAGCGAGCAGACTGGTATCAAAGCTCTCCGTTTTCCATCAAAACTGCAAGAAGAGGTGGTCAGCGCTTCCTGGGTCTTTCAGAGAAGCCTTGGGGCAGAGTCCAATGAGATCAATCCAGCCGTTACGAGGTTTCCATCTTTGTTCATTTGCACAGCGGTGGAGGACCAGGATGACTACTTCTGTACTTTAGTACACCAGAGCCACAGGACTTCTCTGAGGCTTCAGAGAAAGCTCTACGCTGTGAAGGTTTGAACAGATGGATCGAGGTGGGCGGGGTTGTTTGGCCAGGCTCCTCCCCTAAAGGCAGCTGGAGCTCCCTGTATAAGCCTCCATAGAAAAGCGTAATGCGGATCTTCAGTGGAGGATAATCCATGGGGGCGTGGCCACGAACAGACATGTGGCACATCTTAACCCTCAGGTAGGAAAGTGTTGTCCCTTTGTCAAGCAGAAGAAACTGCAGCATCTGTGTCTTAGCTGTCCCAGACTGTCTTTCTGTCCTCCAGCTGTGGGGACGAGGAGAAGTTCTGACTGATACACGATTCATCTTTGGTCCGAGGTCCGGCGCTCCACAGTCTGATGAACTTTTAACGGTCAAGCTAAGGAGGAATGAAATGAAGCAGCAGGTTCAGTTGACAGTTTGTGTGTTATAAAATGATGTCCAGAGTAGACGGTTTCTATCTGTGGTGTCACATCAGCAGTTTGATGGAACACTGATGTCAGGATTTGGTAGAAAAAGTAGAAAGACAAAGACATTTTTTTTTGACTCTATGTTGTATGTAGTGTTGTAACTTAGAAGGAAAAATGTGCTTACAAAGATTTTTTCAAAGGTCTCTCTCTCTCTCTCTCTCTCTCTGTCTCTCTCTCTCTCTCTNGCTTACAAAGATTTTTTCAAAGGTCTCTCTCTCTCTCTCTCTCTCTCTGTCTCTCTCTCTCTCTCTATCTCTCTCTCTCTCTCTCTGAAAACACCTTTTGACCTCATTAAGCCTCATTAGCAAACTCAGCCAGTCGTTTTTGTTTGCAGGTAATTAGTTTGTTTTGTTGCTTTGTTTTATTTTAGTTTAATCTCCAAACATGGCCGCCCTTTGGGACGTATCCTGGGCTCGTACCTGCCAGTCATCACAGCAACATGGCCGCCAGGAGGCTCTGTAATCTGATTGGCTGAATGAAAGTGTGAGACCACAGTGAATTGATCTGTTTAATCCTGTTTTAAACGGTCTGCATCATAAAATAAAAGCTGTTGTCACTGTAATAAGATGAAGCAACGCCCCTCTGTGTTTACACAAGCTAACAAACTTTCATTTAACCTTTAACCTAACCCTAACCTAACCCTAACCCAACCTTTTCAGCCTTAAATTAGAAGTAATTTCAGCATAAAGTCACATGGAAACACAGGAGATCATATTTTTAGTCACAGTGTGGAAGGACTTTTATTTTGAAAATTGACTAACACTTTGTCAGGTTAAAAAACTAATTTATAGAAGAAATAAAATCTGTCTTTGTCTGTCTCCCTCTGTCTCTGTCTGTCTCTCTGTCTGCCTGTCTCTCTCTCTCTCTGTCTGTCTCTGTTTGCCTGTCTGTCTCTCTGTCTGCCTGTCTCTGTCTCTCTCTCTCTCTCTCTCTCTCTCTGTCTGTCTGTCTCTGTCTCTCTGTCTCTCTGTCTGTCTCTCTGTCTGCCTGTCTCTGTCTCTCTGTCTCTCTCTGTCTCTCTCTCTCTGTCTGTCTCTGTCTTTCTCTGTCTCTCTCTCTCTGTCTGTCTCTCTGTCTGTCTCTGTCTCTCTCTCTCTCTCTCTCTCTCTCTCTCTCTTGCTCTGTGTCTGTCTCTCGGTATGAAGGCGGGGCCAGATGAGTCTTAGCGAGCTGATCAGCCAGATCACAGTCAGACAGGTGAGTTAATGAGCTGGAATTGACTGCAGCATAGAGGCTGAATACCTGCAGTGCACACACACACACACGCGCGCACACGCACACACACACACACACGCACAGTCCTCTTTTGTTGTACTTTAGTGTCTGATGAAAACGTCTGTTTCAATGATTAAGCAAGGTGAGACAGGTCACACACACACGTCACACACATATGTATTGGTCACTACTGGCAGATCAATAAGTCATTTATCGATCAGCAGTAGTGGAGAGGATCAGTGTGAGAGAACGAGCTGCTGCTGACAGAATGAGACACGACGGGTTACCTGCTTCAGGTTATCTAGTGTCTTACAACACTCAGCATCACACACATACACACACACGCACACACACGTACACACACACGCACATACATACACACACGCACACACGTACACACACACAGACATGCACATACACACAGACATGCACACACACACATACATACACGCACATACACACGCACATACACACATACACACACACACACACACACACACACACATACATACACGCACACACACACAGACATGCACACACACATACATACATACACACATACACATACATGCACACACACACACATACATACACACACATGCACATACTTACACACACACACACACATACATGCACACACACACAGACAGAACACACAGAATTTTCACCTCGTCAGCAGAAACATGAACATCACAAGAACAGACACTCATTCACACACATGCACATGCACACACACACACACACACACACACACACAGACAAACTTAGACAGTTTGTATTGTGACTAAGGTGCAGGTTTGACCTTGGTGGCATTTGGTAGAGAGAGAGAGAGAGAGAGAGAGAGAGAGAGACAATGAGACTGACAGAGAGAGAGAGAGAGAGAGAAAGAGTAGAAACAGATTGATGTTAGCAGAAAATGTGAGGAGGGGAGCTGCTGCTGCCATGGCAACCAGGGCTCCTTTCTCCCAAACAGGTCCTCAGGGAAACCCCAAGCTCAGACTGTGCATGCGTGCATGCTCGTGTGTGTGTGGGGTGTGTGTGTGTGTGTGTGTGTGTGTGTGTGTGTGTGTGTGTGTGCATGCTCGCTCGTACATGCATGTGTGTGTTGAAGGCCTGCCTAGATAAAGCTGAATCACGTTACCCCGGGAAAGAGCCTTTGATTATTACATACTTACAGACGGACGGGCAGATGGATGGACGGACAGACAGACGGACGGATGGACGGACAGACGTGTTTTTGGTGGCCTAAATGTGTGAAACATAGCAGCTTTGTTCATATGATGGTGCCATGCTAGGCTAACGTATGCTAACATATTTCCCTCCGCTCTCAGTCTTGGTGCAGGTGTAACCCACCTAATTTAGCATAATTTAGGTCAGGGTGGCCCTGCCTCTTTTCCAATCACCTTATATGTTGTGTGAGTGCCTGACCGGGGTGGGCGTGGATCTGCCGTCACCTCTGAGAGCCACATAGCGAGGTGAGCTGCAGCCACGCCAACGCAGCATTTTAATCAGCTTGAAAGCTATGCCTGCTGATTATTGTCCGTCAATTCAGCGATAAGCCACTGTTTCCTTTGAGGGACCAGATTTTGCATTTTTTTCCACTGTTGAACTCTGGTGAGTTATTGTTGTTCACTAACTAGCTTAATGCTAACTGTCATTGATGCTAACATATTGATTGATGTGCAAAGCTAAAGCCAGTTGGAGTATTTGTTTATCATTGTTTTAATTTAATTTTATTTTTCTAAGCATAAATTCAGATTGAAATATGTTGAAGATAATTTTACTTTGTAAGAAACTGCGTACTCTGCTGTACGGATGGTTCTGTGATGATGGGAATTCATGCTAAGATTACAGTGAAGGAAACGGCGAGCTGGTCTGATGGGAGTGACCAGCCGTCCCGCCTCTCTGTGCTGACAACGCTACGAAATGCCGAGCACATGGAAGTTTTACAGGAACCACAGCTAAGAGATAAACATACACACACACACATCTCTTTTCCTACCCAGATACAGAAGTGCAGATGGACATTTCATTGGTTGAATCATTGTACTACTTTGTTATTAATTTTCCAAAGAGCTCTTGGTGTTTTTTTTCCTTTGGTTTTCTCAGCATTTTATTGGTATTATTTTTATTTCTATACTGTTTCCTATTTTTCTAATACAGGAATACATGTATATTTCTACCTGTTTCCATCAGAGAATGTGGTAACATCTGGGTTTGTTACGCTAGCAGTCTTCCCTCTGTTCCCTGTCTTTGTGCTAAGGTACGCTAGCAGTCTTCCCATGCACTAAGTATTTACCGCTGAACTCATGGTTTCCCTCTGCTGGACTGCTTCCAGTCCAGAAATCTTGCTGTTGGAGGATTTTGTTGTCCTCCCTCTTTTCTCTGCTGTCACAGGTCACAGGTCACCTGTTCCTCAGGACAATGTGAGTCTGTGTTGTCAGCTTAACACCTCACTGAGTGATCGTAACCATGGCAGCAGAACATCAATCAGATCTCCGTAACGCATTTGGTTTAGACTCTGAACACACACACACACACACACACACACACACACACACANCACACACACACACACACACTCACACCCTCTCGCTTGCTCGCTCGCTCTCTCCGTGATGTCTGGCTACATTTGCATATTCAACATCCTAATTCACATAACCACACATAAACAGGAACACTTTCAAAATAAGAGAATCCCATTTTCTGTGTGTGTGTCAGATATAATTTTTGTGAGGTTTGTGTTGAACTAAGGAGTAACTTGTTTACATGACAGTCTTCTACATCACTCACTCTCTCTCTTNCGCCCAGCCATTCATTGGGTCTGTAATATCACATTGGAGCCTTACCTGTCGGGCTTACCTGTCAGGCTTCAGACTGGCCAATAGGAGGAAGGGACATTAAAACACTGACGCCTAAATAATCAGGTTTGTTTGTTCATTGTTTGATAGATTTTGTGTTAAAAGTTTGGAGAAGTTAGAAGAAGCTTAAAGCTGTTTCAGGTTCATTCAGAGCTTTAACACGTTATAATAACACTTTATGTCAGCCTGCAGGAAATATAAAGGTCAGTGCAGTGTGTGTGTGTGTGTGAGCGTGCATGTGAGCGTGCATGTCAGAACAGTGTAACCTCTCACTCTGTTAATAACGTCTGTTAATCACAATGCCAATTAAATGTGTCAGCCAATCAGTATGCAGCACTGCACTGTTCCCATTTCCGTGACAACAGACAGGAAGTGCAGGTTTGACAGGCGCTAACAGCCACAGCTGCTCATCATCACCGCCGTCGTCCCGCTAATTAATCGACAATAATATTCATATCTCCATAATAATCTGACGCTAATTGATGCTTTAGAGTTCCTGTCTGTCTACACACACACACACACACACACACACACACACACACACACACATACATACATACCCAATGTTTAACCTTGAGTACATGTTAGATAATGACTGTTCACACTGTCTGGTGTGTGTGTGTGTGTGTGTGTGTGTGTGTGTGTGTAAAGCAGAAAATATAGTGAGAGGAAAAAGGGAACAAGTGTGTGTGTGTGTGTGTGAGAGAGAAACAGAATTGTGTGACTTACAGCCTTTTTGTCAGCTCAACTATGTTCGCAAGTGCTGGTGCTAACAGGCGCTAATGAGGCTAACACACACACGTGCATGTGCGTGCGCACACGCACACGCAGAGGAGATGATGTCATCTGTAGGACAATCACAACAAGACTTTTCACGTCAACATCTGAAGTGATTTTTAGAGAGTTTAAAGTCGTTTATTTCAGACCCAGACATATGTCTCTGACATAAACAGGAAGTGTCTCTGACATAAACAGGAAGTGTCTCTGACATAAACAGGAAGTGTCTCTGACATAAACAGGAAGCATCTCTGTCTTAAACAGGAAGTGTCTGTCTTAAACAGGAAATGTCTCTGACATAAACAGGAAGTGTCTGTCTTAAACAGGAATTGTCTCTGACATAAACAGGAAGTGTCTGTCTTAAACAGGAATTGTCTCTGACATAAACAGGAAGTGTCTCTATGGTCTGACTCGGGCTGACATCACAAACCAACTCTGAAATGGTTTGTTTTGGCATGAACATGATCTGATCTAGTTCAGAACCAACTAGGTTCAGAAGTTGATCTGTTGATGTATTGATCTATTGACCTATTGAAGTATTGATGTATTGTATTAGTGTATTGATTGATTAGCAGCAGAAATGTAGGTGTTTCTGTTTCATGGTAAGTAAACTCCACCTTTGATGATCAAATCAAACGGATGCTGTTAAAGGACCATACTGTCTATTTAGCATGTTTGAGCCTAATATATTCAGTTTTCATACATGTTACGTTACTGACAATCATTTCCCAAAGGATAAAACCGTATTTCAGCTTTCCTGATATTTTGCTAAATCTCTTAATCTTTCAAAATCAAATATTCAAGTGATACACCCACCTTAAAAATCCATGTTTCTCCTGCTAATAGTTACACAGCCTTATGAAGTCACGGTCCTTTAAATTTTTCCATAAACGCAGGTCTTCTTTTGGGACTATATTCCCCGGTGGAGGCATACATTCACTCCACGCTTTTTATTGAGCTTAAACACTAAAATTACATAACTTCTAAAAAAACCTGAATACACGTCTTGTTGGTGATGATGGATTACCTATCCCAAGAACGTTTACAGTATCAACAAGTTGATTTTAATAGCAGAATGAACTGAAACCAATGGAGGTCTGGAAGGTAGGAAAAACATTTTTAATTCACCGTTCCAGTAGTATGCTTTGGGAAATGGTTGTCAGTAACATTACATGTATGAAAACTGAATATATGAGGCTCAAACATGCATAATGGGTGGAATGGTCCTTTAAAGATGGGAACACATCAATCTTAGCTCATCTGAACACGTGTTCAGGTTAGCGTGTGCTTGTATGTTGTCAGCATGTTGCTCCATTCTCCTGTTCAGCGTGTGAAGGCAGCACGTCTTCTTCACATCATGTGAAGCAACATGTGGTTTTCCACACGTTGTCTTGAAGTCAGATTCAGCTTCTGCTGTCATAGTTTTCTTCTTCATGGATCAAATGATGCTATGATAGGAAACGATCCACATTCATCTTTGTTACTCTGATTTACTTTGATAGAAACTACTTCCTGTTTGGAGTTTCTTTCTGACCAATCAGCAGAGAGAGAGAGAGAGAGAGAGAGAGAGAGAGAGAGAGAGTGTTGCCACATGACTTTTGCAGATACATTATATATTTAGTTTTTTGTCCGTGACGCTGAACAAAAAGTAAAATCTCATTTAGTGATTCAGCCCTCTGAAGTCAAAATTCATTTTTATAGTTTTACTCTTCACTGAATTTGTCTTTGAAAGCTGCAGAGGAACGAGACAGAACAACGAAAGTTAGTGAAGTTCTGTACAAACTGCAGTTTGACTCTGTTTACATTGTGAGAACTGGAAATAGACGATGATCTTTATTGTCGTGATCTGATTTCACATCCTGATTCTCATTTTTAAAACTTCCTCAAACAGCTGATTTTTTAAGAACAGGTTCAATAATCTCACTGCACTGAATGATTTTATTTCTATATTTTAAATAATTGTTTAAAAAAAAAAAATCATGTTTCGTTCAAAAGTATACTTTTATTTTTAATGGGTGAAAACACATTTTTCATCTTTTACATTTTTGTCTAAAATTAAAAGTTTTTTCTGTGACTACATTTAATATCTTCTTCTTCTTCTTCTTTTCCTTTGGGCTTTCCCTTCAGGGGTCACCACAGCGAATCATCTGC
>VXCM01008507.1:0-12808 GCA_014773175.1 Lucifuga dentata
TTAGATGGAGGCAGATGATTCGCTGTGGTGACCCCTGAAGGGAAAGCTGAAAGGAAAAGAAGATCAAGCTAGAACAGTAAAGAAATATAAATCAACAGATTTTGCTGTTAAAATCTGAATAAATTTCTTACTTCTTGCACTTTTGTCCCGACTACCACCGTAAAACATCTTCACTGGGAATGCCGCCATCTTGCCTTCACGTTGATCACTGCATTATACTATTTATACCACTAGGTGGCAGTACAAAATGTCCTGAGGTGAGGACAACAGGTCTAAGTTATGCACAATGATGTATAAGGTGCAGGGAGAGAAAAATGTAATGTCTGCATATAAGGACGCAGGGTCTCAGGAGGAGGTGAATTTAATCAAACAGCAGAACACATTAAGGTCCAGGCCCGACACACAGAGAGGCAGATTAAGGAGGAGTTTAAGAAGCTTCACCAGTTTCTACAAGAGGAAGAGGAGGCCAGGATGGCTGCACTGAGGGAGGAAGAGGAGCAGAAGAGTCAGAAGATGAAGGAGAAGATTGAGGCTCTGAGCAGAGAGATAGCAGCACTTTCAGAGACTGGGTGTTAGCAGAGTGGAAAGGACAGTTTTAATTGCATTGTAGAATTGTATTGCATTGTATTGTAATTGTATTGCATTCAATGTATATAACAGCATTGTAGCATGCTGTTCTATAATACCGTAATAAATACTTTTCTTGTTGCCCATTCAGTCCACGTATTGTTCTCTCAGTGAAGAAGAAGAAGCTGCAGAGGATCAGAGTTCATCTGGACTGGAACAAAGGAACAAACTGTCATTCTCTGATCCTGATAATAACACACACATACACACCTTCACACACACTTTCACTGAGAGACTCTTTCCATACATAGACACTGGATGAACTCCCAGAGAAGATATTACCAGTGAAAGTCTCTGTAACAGTAGAATTTTAACACAGTGTTCCATCTGTTACAGGTGAATACTACTAAACCTTTGTAAATATTAACAAAATACAAATTGTACTTTTGATTTTTTTGTAACTTTTTACTTTTTTTCCACAGTGAAGAAGTTGTGGGTGGAAAATAATTTCTCTGCACAGCATCCTGAATGATTGAGTTTGTGACAGTAAGTCAGAAGTTGAAAATGAAACCAACACAGCCAGGTCTTTACTGATGAATGGCATCACAGGCTCATCTGTCTGATATTTAGTCAGAAAAGTGGTGAAGGTCCTGGAGACAGCCATAAAGAATACAACTTGGCCATTCTGAGAAGGTCTTTCTGTGCCTCTGCAAGAGAGTCATAAAATGATGTTCTCGGATTGGGAAGTTCTTTCCTTGTCACTGCATCCACGTACATCATGATCATTGGCCATATTGCAATAGCCCTGTCGACAACAGGTAGGTTTTCTATCCAGCGATGCTCACAGAATGCTATGGGAAACACAGAATGTCTTGGTCAAAGTGCTGAAATCCTCTCTTCTAGGGGTGTTATGGAAGACTGCATGCAATGCCCTGAGCACTTTTTCCAGCTGCCAGACACTGAACCCACGTTTGAAGACATTGTGGAGTGTGTGGAGCCCACAGCTCCCCACCACAATCAGCTGAGCACCTCCAAACATCTCTGCCTGTTCCTGCTGGAGCACTTCAAATAACTTCCAGTGACACTGGGTCCATCCATGGAGACTAAAATCATATTTCTCAGGTCAAACTGCTGCACACACTCCTGGGAATTAAAAAAGATGCAGACATTAGCCATGCATCAGTCAAACACATCTCATCTCTGACATTCTACTTCAGATTAATGTTAGACTGGGTAGGATAAAAAAGAATGAATACTATTTCACACAAATGAAGCAACATAAGCCACTTACATAACTAGACAACCACTGCAGTTAGCCTATAGCCGTAGTCAGTGTAGGAGACATCACCAGCCAAATCCTGGTAAATTTTGTCTGTATAGTTTGTATACACTATTTAGACACACTGGCAGGTAAACAACCATTCTATTTTAAAATTCAATTCGGCTGGTAGACTACTTAAAGTGCCTGGTGAATTAACAAATCTACCCGCCATTGTGGCAGCTGGAAATTTAGTGTGATGATAATAACAATAACAATACTAATAATAAACTTTATTTTGATTATACAGCACCTTTCAAAACAAAGTTACAAAGCTCTTTACATGGTTGCAATAAAAAACATTTCAATACTGCAATATCAGTCAATGTACAACAATACAAGTTAAGGTGGAAGTAAAAAACCCCAACGTAAAAAATAGAAGGCAATAAATAGCATTAAAAGGATATAAGACATGTTGGAAATCAATGATGTGCTTGCATTAATAAAAAACTATTTAAAAAACAGATAAGCTTGCCTATATAGATACATTACAACAGGTAGGATAATAGATCGATTGATAGCAAACTTACTTTGAAATGCTGAAGTAGGTCCTGGGCAGTTGCATGGCCCATGAACTGCGATCCATAGTATCTTGACTGAACATGGTCATCTAGCCAGTAATGCACATGTCCCCGGGGAAGACCCAGGAGACACTGGAGGGATTACATCTCCCGGCTGGCCTGGGAACGCCTCGGAGTCCCCCAGAAGGAGTTAGAGGGCCTGGCTGGGGACAGGGAAGTGTGGACCGGTCTGCTTAGTCTGCTGCCACCGCGACCCGGACCGGGATGAGCGGAGGATAATGGATGGATGGATGGATGGTTCTCATCAAACATGATTACAAACATGCTCGTATTGACTTCGGCTGTAAACTGTTTTTTAATATACGGGGCCAATCCAAATTTAGCTACGTATCTGGTCTTGTCTTTTCCACATGTAAATGTCTGCACACTCTGAGTTTGGAAACATGGCTTTGAAAACATCTTCAATCCCATCATTTGACCTGAATGAGTGGTAGTTTGTCACCGTCCTCAGCACCCAAATCACCTCTGCTCTGAGTGTTGGCGTCGAGCCACAAATTGTTCGGAGGTCAGATGACGACGCTGTTGGCTGTGGATTTCCCATTGTAACATCCACAGTAACATCCTTGCTGGTGGGCTCTTGCATACTCTGTGTGCTTAATGCCCTGCATGTGCGATTCCACTGCTTTGACCCCCATTGTCCCAAGTTTGAAACATTTTCGACATATACTGCAGTTTGCCTCATAAGCATTTCCAGGCACTGGCTTTAACCACCAGGAGTAATCGTTATTCTCAAGCCATTTATTGTTAAACTTGCATTTTCCCATTTCAACGAACATGGCAGAAATTGCTGCCCGCCAACCGTTGCTCACCGCTGTCACATCATGGCATCACAAAATCATGTGACTGAGAACAAGCGAGTGAGTGAACAACTGTGAACAAGCTATTGTGGTGACAAAAAAATTTAAGGCCTATCCAATCAGAATTTAAGACAAATTAATACTTTTTAAGGCCTTTAATTAGTAAATGTATATTTAAGACTTTTTAAGGACCTGCGGCCACCCTGTAAAAAAACATTAATACCCATTTACAATAATAATGCTGTATATTTTTAACAAATAAATCAGACTAATTCAACATTAAAACAATAAATAACTATTAACAAGAAAATAACAAAGAGAAACCAAATGTAAACTTCAAATAATACTTAGAAGCTGTGCAGCTATTTGAGGAGGATGTTGGTCATGCTCTTCAGAATTTCTGTTTCCTTGTTTTTTTTTTTTTTTTNTTTTTTTTTTTTTTTGTTTTTGTTTTTTGATGCAAAGTTATCAATTGTGTCATCATAGGACAAGGTTCTGCTCATATTGCAATTCACGCTTATCATTGAGAGCCCGCTCAGACGTTCCTGTCCCATTGATGACTGTCATGATCTGTTCTTTGGTCACTTCCTGTTTTATTTTGTAGTCTTGGTTTTGTTGCTGTCTAGTTTGCTTTACTTCCGGTTTTTGTTTAGTTTCCCTCCAGTTTTCTACATCACCTGTGTTCTATCAGTTAATCACGTCTCCAGTATTTATACATCCCTGGGTTCCTTTGTTTTCTGCCAGATTGTCTTGTTTGCTGGTTTGCTCGTCCTGTTTGCTTGTTTGCCTGGTTAGCTTGTTTCTTGTCTCCTGGTTTTCCTGTCTTTATGTTTGTTGGTTTGTTTCTTTTATTTTGTCGTCTCCTGCCTTGTGGATTATCTGCCTGATTCCTGTAAGTTCATCCTGCCTCACTATCAGTAGTATTTTTGCCTGGACTTCAATTAAAGACTGTTTTTTCCACATACTCTGCCTGAACCTGCATTTGAGTCCTCACTCCTGAACCCTCCCGTGACAGATGACCTCAGGTATGTTTTGATTTGAGTTTAGAAAAGCTTCTCTCTGCAGCAGCCATCGTAACAGGAAGAGTGCATGTTATCCTGTAAGTGCAGTCCAGAGATTTGGGTGGAGTTCCTCCAACTCTTTTTCCTGAATGAAAGAGAGCAGCTCCATGGCAGTTATGTTGTCTGAGGGAAAGCTTGGCAAGTTCCTGATCTCACAGGCCAGTTCTCTCCCATCAATGTCACTCTCATCTCTACATACCAGGACCTTGTGGAGTACATGACATTTATTTGACTGTGTTGTGTCCATTTTTCTGAAGTTCAGGAGCACATCAAATTTGTCTATGACATCTCCCAGGGTCTTAAACCGGTCATCAAGGGATTGGATGGCACAGTCTACAACAACATTGAAAAAGGTAGTTCATAGGCAAAATGCCTTTGGGTGGACCTGAGCCTTTTCTGCTGCAGTACAACCTCCACATTCATCTCCTCACAGACATCTTTGGCAGTGCTCTGTGCAACAGCAAAGACCTGTAAATACTCAGATGCCTTTGCCTTCATTAGCAGGTCAACAGCCACATCCAGCTGCATTTTGGGAGACTGCAAGAGCTTTCTTATGGTGTTCACTTGGTGAAGGATGTCAAACCAGACCACTGTACAAATTTGAAAATGGTAGGACCAATCTCCTCTGCCAGCTCCTGGGCCTCCAACCTGATAGTGGCATCTGTGGCTTTGTCCCTGATCTGTATTAGGGCCTTTCTGATGTCTGAGCTTTGGTATCTCACAGCCTCCACACTGCTTATCCGACTCTCCCATCTGGTCTTACTCCATGACTTCAGGGTTACATTCACATACTGCTTCAGAACTTCCCATCTTTGTGGTGCTGCTGAAAACATTATACAGCTTTTGGACATTGGCAAAATAGCTGACAGCACCTGTGGATGCTTTTGCGGCATCAGCCACCATAAGATTCAAAGTGTGAGCCCCACAGGGAACATATAGTGCACGGGGATTTTTCTCCAGAAGCCTTACTTAAATCTTTATTTCTGCCTTTCATGTTGGCACCATTGTCGTAGGACTGTCCCCTACAGTCTTCAAATGGAATATTCAGTTCCTCCAACCTCTTAAGTATCAAGGCAGACAAAGCAAGACCTGTTGTCTCAGATACAACAAAAAATCCCAGAAACCATTCTTGAATCTGTAGTGATGGTGCCATTTTCACTGATTGGATAATGATGGCCATCTGGTCTTGGTGGCTAAAATCTGGAGTGCAATCCAAGATGAGCGAGAAGTACTTTGAGCTTTTTATCTCTGCCACAATAGTTTCTTGTGTTTTCAAACACAGAGTGAACGAGTTCATTTTGAATCATATTACCAAGATAACTGGTTTGGCTGAATTACACACTGTGATCTTTCATAACTAGGTCAAATCTGGCAAGAAGCTCCACCTCCTTCATACAGTTCCCATTGTCTGCTTGGTACAGGGTGGATGAAGAGCCCCTCAAAGCCAGGTTTCTCTCGGCTAAAGATTGAATGATGGCAATCAGTCTTGTAATAACATCTCTCTAACATTGTTTTTCAGCTTCAAGGAGAGATCTTTCCTTAGCATTGATGGTGCTGCCAGTTCTGTGAAGCTCTACCTCTTTCCATTTTGCCATATTTGCTGCATGGTCTTGATGGTCATCCTCATGTATAAACTGACCTCCTCATTTTGACCTGCAAATATAGATTTTTAAAGAAACCTGTATATAAGACAACCCCCTGATGTTGTTCCATCAATTTATTTGTTTAGCAAAGTACCTGTTTTTCTGGGTATTGTCATAGTATTCCTGTGATTTTCTGAAAATAATCCACATACTGGTACCAGTAAACATATTTATTTCAGCAGCTGATTACTGTAACTGACATTACCTTTTCTGGACTCCTCATCTGAATCGCCGGTCAAACATCAGTAACACATCAACACTTTCTGCAGTTGGTTCAAATGTAATTCCTTAGAAGATTGATGTAGAAATCGTTTACTATGAAGCAACCTCAGAAAGTAGTAAAAGTCATTACAGCACATTAACACTTTATTACATAACAGCCTTGAAAAATACTTGTTTGTGTTTGGCTTGCAGCTGTCTTAAAATCTTATATCAGGACTTCAAACATAGTCCAGGTGAACTCCAGCAATGAGTTAATAATACACGGTGATCCAAATAAAAGGGCCATCCCACCTTCATGCCTTGGGTTAGCCCACTATAGCTGAGGTGCCCATTCAGGTAAAATAAATAAAAAATACATAATAATTGTTATTGCTGTTTTTGTTCCTGCTGCAGGTGATGTTATTGATAGTATTATCATTTGCTGTCAGAACAATTAAAAAATTATGATTAAAAAGTCACAAAACTAATAAAACACAAGGGCAGATGCACTAAACATGACATGATATGACCCAGCAGCTGCTACTGTAATGTCTCCAAGCAGCCAGGATGATGAAGAGCCCGCAGGGTCTGTAGCTGTAAGTGATGTGTTTGAGCTAAAATAAGGAATTCTCTCTCTGTCCCCTAGCAGAGAGAATCCCGCACTCATCCTGCTCACTCTGAATGAGTGGGCAGATTATTCTGAGTGTAAAGCTGAGATACCTGCTGCAGGTATGTCCTGTTTCTACCAGCAGCAGCAGCACAAACAGCCTCACTGCAAGTTTTTCAAGTATCAGGGAATAACTGTGGCATAATTATAGGGGCTTCGTTTGGGACCACCTACGCTTAAATAACACACAAGAACTCGCCCTTCCTCACGGCATCTCTCATTTGCTGTTTTTGGTAACGTGGTAGAACTTATAATTTTTTGTAGCAAATAACTATTTTAGCAGAAATGGGTTTACTGACGTTCTTATCTGAGATATGTTGAGTATTATCAGGAAGCAAATTCAGTGTTTGGCACTTTATGTAAATGATGCAACATTCATATTAGCTGTTGCACATTATTTATTAAATTAACAGGCCTTCATGTAAAGAGGAGAAAAAAGGCAGCAGAGGGAAGTACATTTTTTACAGAGCTGGATTGTAGAAGTACCTGCAGGTGAATCATTATGAGCCAAATACATAACGACCGCTATACAGTTTATTTCCAGTATACTGTAGTATTTCCCCTACAAACATTTGTTGAAGTTAGAAGTAAGCTGTTACCTTTATTCTGTGAGTAAAGCCTTTTATGTATTGTAAAATTATGTTGTAATGTTTTATTGGATACATTATAAATATGGTACACCTGAAACTCTCCCTTTATCCGTCTCTGTCTTCTGTCTTGCTTTTTCTCTCTCCCTCTGTCCACCTGTTTTAGTCGATCTCTCTCTGTCCTTCTCTGTCCTCCTTCCATCTGTCCATCTCTCTCTCTCTCTCTCTCTCTCTCTGTTTGTCTTAGTCTCTGTCTCTCTCTGTCCTTCTATCCATTCGTGCCTCTCTCTCTGTCTGTCTGTCCTTCTGTCTGTGCACCTCTCTGTCTGTCCTATCCATCCGTGTCTGTCTCTCTCTCTCTCTGTCCATCCATCCCTCTCTCTCTCTCTTTATATGTCTGTCTTTTGTCTTGGCTTCTCTCTCTCCCTCCCTCTCTCCCTTACTGCTTACTCATCCCCCATTGGTTGGCGTTTGGCCAATCATATGTCTGTAATGACCGTCCTGAGACTGTCTCGCCCCTGGCGCGTTGTCTCAGACTCAGGAGACTTTTTATTGTGAAGTTTGGCAGCGTTCCTTCTCCCTCCGTTTATTAAATAATCATTTCATATCGTTGCAGAGAAACTGATCTGGCCTGAGTTCCTTTGTGCAGCAGCAGATTCTCCTCCTCCTCCTGCAGGTGAGAAACACTCTGAGCATTCCTCTTTTTTTCTGTTTTGTTGTTTTCCTCACAGTGTGCTGGGATACCTGAGACGCTTCACATATTTGTTTTCAGCCGCTCAGCTCAGGATAAAATGACCGTACAAACACAAATTATTACTCACGGACAGATTTTCAGTTAGTTACTTTTACTGAATATCTCCACTTTGGAGGCTTTTGGGGAGACTTTCCATTTTCCTCCATTACATTTCAAAGGGAAATATTGTACTTTGTGCTCCACTATAATTATTTGACTGCAGAGGTGTGAATTTTGTAAGTACATTTATTCAGTTAATCCACTTGAGTACTTCTCTTGTAGAGTGTATACACATGCTGTTTGCCTGATAGGATTTTAATGATGACCATTACAAAATGAGTCATGGTGCATAACGTTCCCTCACAATGTTAAATTCCTTTAAAGTTTAGAAACTTGAAAATAACTTTTATTTTGTTCTATTCAGTGTTCAAAAAGAAAAAAGCACAACTTTCATGTCTGTGTTTTAGTTTTAGTGGACTGTACTATGTCTGTACGCCATAAATAGTCTTTTGGTTTTTGTGGAGAGTCGATAATATTCCTACCATTTCATATTATATTAAATCAGACTTTGTCTCCTTTCTTTCTGTTTCCCTTTTTCCTCTTTCTTTAGCTTTTCCTTTATATGTTATTGTGATGACTCGTTTGGACTCTGTCTAATCATTTCCTGTTTTATTTTGTTAACTGGTTCGCCTTGTTGTTCTGTTAGTTTTACTTCCTGTCCTTGTTCTAGTTTCCCGCCAGTTTTCAGCATCACCTGAGTCCAATCTGCTAATCACTCACCTCTCTACATATACAACCTACAGTTCCTTTGTTCTCTGCCAGATTGTCTTGTTCTCCGTGTAGTCAAGCTTTCCAGCGTTTTTTTTTTTCAGTGTTTTCTCTTGAGATTTCTTATGTATGACCTTTGCCTGTTTTGACTTGGATTTAAGCCTGATTCTCTGTTGGATTTATCTGCTTTTGGATTACCTGGACTGTTTTCTGGATTTTGCCTTTTTGTCTGTCCCTCATCTGCTCTGTCTGCCTTACTGACTGCCCACCTGTGTATGACCTGTGAAGCCCTCATTAAACTGTGGATTTTTGAACTTTACTCTGTTTTTCCAATCCTGCATTTGAGTCTTTTTCTGGTCTAGGCCGTCACAGTTATACTTTCATTACTTTTTTCATCTCTTCTTCCTTTGTTCCTTTTTCCCCTTCATTTTCTTCATTCCTTCCTCATGTCCTTTCTGCTTTTCATGTCCTTCAATTATGCAAACATCAAAATCCCCAAAAATAGAAGATATGATTCTTCATGTATAACAAACCTGTAAATTTGCAACTTGTTTCTAGAAAATTCTTAATTCTGGAAATTCTAGAAATAAACCAAAATTTGTTAAAATTAAATTTAGAACATCGCTACTTTTGGAGCCATGTTTGTTGTTTACAGGTTTTGTCAAAAGTTCATGTTTTCACATCATAAAATCTGTCTTTCTGTTTGTTAACGATCAAGATGAATTTAAGAAAAAAGTAAAATAATAAAAAAACATTTTAGATTCCAGAGGGTTAAAGTACTGCTATTTATGCCACGAAAATACTGCTTGATCAGAGTACATTTATTTTGAAGACATGACAAAATTTTACTTCATTTAAACACAGCCATTCAAACTTTTTGTCATTGTGGATGTTCCTGATTGTTTTGTCTTAAATAAAGGATCTGAGGCTTATCTGGATCTCTAAAATCGACCAGCATACGCAGCGCGTTGTAAAAACTGGAGCCGAAGAAATAACAGTCATGAGCATCTCTGCTGCGTTTCACATCCTCCTTTGTTCAAATATTTGTGCTGTCGCAGCCTGTTTGACTGCAGAGGACAGGTACAGACACATTCTCCCTGCAGTGCACACAAAAAATAAAGAACTATAAAAATGCTAGGCTACTTATAAAAATCAAAACTGTACATTGCTATACATACTTATAGAATATGAATGCACCTTTACAATAGTGTTCAAAAGTTTAGAGTCATCCAAAAATGTTCATGTTTTTATAGGACTTGATACTTTTTCACCAAGGTGGCATTAAATTGACGTAGCCAAGACATTAATAACATTGCAAATAGCTTTTACTGCTGGAAATGACTCATTTATAAGTGATTAGTCACATTAAAAAAATTCACAAAGCCCCACTTTCAGCAGCCATCACTAGTGTCCTAATCATAACCTCTTAGCTCATCTTTAATTACTGTAATCATGTTTAAATGTTAATTGGTTATTACAGACACCTTTGTAGTAGTCGTGTTATCACACCTGAAACCCCTTATTCTGTTCAATTAAGCAGGTAAATAGTCTTTAATTGGGGTTGCATTCTTACATCTCAGAGTTGTCTTTTCACTGTTGCAGATGTCTCTGGTATTGATTTGTACAATTTAAGAAAACAGCCAGTGAGGACCTGTTAAACATCCGTGTCTCAGACTTCAGGCTCTGATGCATTTATCCCAGGGTTGGATTGGGATTCAAATTTTTACTGGGAATTTAAGGTGCTGGGGGGGGGGGNGGGGGGGGGGGCGCAGCAGCACCTCCGTGAAAAGTCCCACCTTTCCCAATGGCCAATCTGACCCTGATTTATCCTCTTGAACAGTTGTGCATCTGGGCCTTCGGTTTGTTTTCCTGTCCTGGTTAGATCCTGTTTATTCTTTTCTGGCAAACAGCTTTATATGAAATCTTTAGTTTCTTGGCAATCTAGATAATAGTGTTCACAGTAATATGTCTGAGTGTGTAAACATGTGACAGCCATAGGAAGAAAAAAAAGTGTGTGTGTATGTGTCAAAGTTCACCACAAATTTGCTCCAAATTTGCTTCCACAAGTGAATCCCTTAATTATAACAAGTCCATACTAAAGATTAAAGGACCATACCACCCATTTTTGCATGTTTGAACCTAATATATTCAATTTTCATACATGTAAGNATTAAAGGACCATACCACCCATTTTTGCATGTTTGAACCTAATATATTCAATTTTCATACATGTAAGGTTACTGACAATCATTTCTCAAAGCATACTACTGAAACAGTGAGTTAAAAAAAAATTCCTACCTTTCAGACCACCATTGGTTTCAGGTCATTCTGATAAACTTGATTATTATTATTGGGATAGGTAATCCATTATGGTGAACACACGTATATTCAGGTTTTTCAAAGTTTCATAATTTTTAGCATTTAAGCACAATATAAAGCACAGAGTGAATGTATGTCTCCACTGGGGAATATAGTCCCAAAAGAAGACCTGTGTTTATGAAAAAATTTAAAGGACCGTGACTTCATAAGGCTGTGTAACTATTAGCNGAAAGATTAAGAGATTTTGCAAAATATCAGGAAAACTGAAATACAGTTTTATCCTTTGGGAAATGATTGTTAGTAATCTAACATGTATGAAAATTGAACATATTAGCCTCAAACACCCAAAATGGTTGGTTTGGTCCTTTAAACATGACTGCACAATAAGAAAAAAAAATCTGATGTTTAACAATCCATGTCTGAAGTTTTCATGACAATTGTCAGCTATAGAAACAATATCAAACATTATATTATCATGTTTTGAATAAACTCTTCAGACAAGTCAAAGTACGTATGAACAACGCCCGTGAGACTCATGAAGGTTTGAGGATATTTACTGACCTTACATTTGATGCCACCCATTTCCTGATCATGTTTTTACCATGTGAAACTGAAAGCCACTGAGCACTGACATCATGAAAATAACAGGAAGCACAGAAAGCAGAACTTAATAACACAATTTCTTCATCGGCATAAAGGAGCCAGAGGCGGTAACGTAATATAATGTAAAACACTTGTCAGGGCAAAACTTTCCATCGCACCACAATGTTTATGACAGAATAATTTATGTAATTGTGTGTGTGTGTCTGTGTGTGTTTTCATTATACTGTAAGGACCAAAATAACTTCAGAGAGTTACATTATGAAGATTACCTGCAGTTATGGGGACCATCAGTGGTTTTCTATATGATGTCAACTGTTTATTTTAGGGTTTTGACTTTGTTTGGGGATTATAATTGAGTTAGGATTAGGTTAAAGTTAATGTTGGGAGCATTGGAATTAAGTGTGTAGCTGTGGTAATGCTTAGGGTAAGCATGTAATGTGTTAAAACAAGTGTAGGATGTGTGTGTGTGTATGTTTTCATTATGTTATAGGAACAAACTGTGTTTAGAGTGACAATATGGAGACTTAGCTCTAGTTTTGGGGACTATCAATGGTTCTCTGTGATGTTAACCATTAATTTAGGGTTAGAGCTTGATTTTGGGCTAAAATTAGGACTAAATTTGGAATTAAGATTAGGTTAAGTTAGTCTAGGGAGAATTGAGATAAGGTGTGTTGCTGTGGCATTGCTTAAGCAAGTAATATGATAAAATGTATGTGCAGGATGTGTGTGTGTGCGTGCGTGTATGTATGTCAAAGGTCAACTTTATTTGTCTCCATGGAGAAATTTGGCTTGGGCATCGAGGTGCTGTTCCATACACACATCCATTCTACATTCAACCCTAACATTGTAACAATCACTGTAACATTAAAAGATCAATGTGCCATGTGCTAAATACATATATATATATACAATAATACATTGCTAAAAGCCACAGTGCTACTGATAAAAAAAAAAAAAAAAAAA
>VXCM01008507.1:20347-37102 GCA_014773175.1 Lucifuga dentata
AAAAAAAAAAGGAAAACAAGCTCAGTGCTATTCATTGCTAATAGTATTGATAGTAAAGTTCATAGTATAGGTGGAAAATCAGAGGTTTCCTTGTGGATCAGGTAGCCATGAAGGTTTGTCATGTATGTGAAGGTTCATCTCAGTCATCCAGGTGCTACGATATCTAGAAGGTTAAAGCTGAATCTCCTGGACTGAAAAAAGACTTTTCATCCAAAAAGATTTCTTCAGTTCTAACTGTGGCACATGAACAAGTAGCGGTATTTGTTCCCAAATGGCAGAAACGCACATCAATATGATGGTTCTGTCCTCTGAGGGATGAGGATGCAGTTGAGTCCAGCTACTCTCTGGACTCAACTGCATCCACATCCCTGCCAGGCCTGCGTGAGTTTAAGGTCGTAGCTAAGGCTTTTTTCATTGACTGTTAACAATAACATATAAAATACAGCCTTCAGAACACGCCACAACGTAATACAGAATAATACAATACAGAAAAAAGTGAGAGGGATCACCAATAATTAATAGAAGACTAAAAAGAAAGAAATATCACTCTATGTAAAGACACTGTAGTTTTTACTAAAGTTTTATTGATGAATACACCAAGTCTTTGCTGAGGATACTGTATAATAAATCCCCATATTTAAAGTCAACGTGTTTATTTTCCAGGCTCTGAAAGTGAGTGACCATTATCCTGTGGAGGTGAAACTGAAATCCACAACTGGGACATCAGATGAAGAGGATGGTAACCAGCTACATTAAGCTCACATATTGTTACTACTACTACTTTTTTTAATAATTACAATATGCAGATTTAATAAGGAAGCATGATTGGCATATGTTCACTATCACCTAAATCATTGTTTAGGATTTGACAAATGGTGGTTGGTTTCCTGTAGCAGGAACAAATATTTAACAGCGTTGTCAGATTTAATTTTTTTCTCAAAAAGAAAAAAAAAACTGACAAAATTGATTGTTATTATCAATTTTATATAAAGCCACTTGCATATGCAAAGAATGTCTGGGTTCCAGACGTTAACTCCAGAAATTAGCCTTCAGGCCACGTTGAACTGGGGACATTTCAGACCAACGGGCAGAGCGACTGTTTTGCTGCTATATTTTAGTTTGATTGTATTTTTCAGTTCAATTGAAAATACTTTATTAATCTCTGAAGTGGCCATTAAAAGCATGCATGTCAGCAAACGACACAACCTGACACAGACTTCCTGCAGAACACCAATAACTGCATAGTGCAAACAACAGGGTTTTCAAGAAATGCCAAATAAATAATTAAGATTAATTAAGTATTTAATTAAGATTAATAAAAGTTAAAATGCTAAAAAAGTAGCCAGATAATAAATAGACAATTAAATAAATAATGCCATTTAATGGTCTGTACCAAGATTTTTTCTCTTTTTCCCTGTAAACCAAACAAAACCAACTGGTAAAAACAACATTGCAACAATTTAGTTTCTGATGCAGACACTACAATCTGATAAAAATGTCCTTAGATACTGAAGACATATTGTAAAAACAGATGGACACTTTATTAATCCCGAGGGAAATTTGAGCATCCAGTAGCTTATGTGTGGTGATGACAAAGTAATTTTAAAAAGTAAAGAAACACAATAGACAGCAAAAACAGAGCAACATAATGATTACTGCGTAATTAAAGATAAAAGATATAATTATACACAAGTGTAAATGTCAATTGTGCATAAAGCTAACATAGCCGGTAGACTTAAAGACCAGCTCTGCCGATTGACAGTGTTTGTAGGATTGACAGAACCCTACAAACATTGCAGAAGGACTTTAAATGTAAATCTTATATAAATCTATAAATCTTCTCTCTCCCAAAATTACGTTTGGTTCTAAACGCTCATTTCTCTTATTCTGATATTTGTGGCACTTTTTTTTTTTTTTTTTTTTATATGGAAAACAGCATAAGAAGGCAGCGAGATGTAAACCCAGTCAAGTGGTTCAAGGTTTGTTATTCACCTTGATTTTGTTTCACCTCAATAAGTGGATTGTATGTCTTTTCTGTGCAGATGTGGAAGACCAGCAGCTGGTTTTTTCAGGTCCTGCAGGTCGTCCAGGAGTTGTTGCTGTAGATGGAGATTTGCTGGATCTGAAACGGGGAAATCTGCTGCTGGAGAGGGAGAAGCTCAACCTGGAGATCCAGATCCTCCATCTGAAGATGGCTGAGCTGAACAAAGGCAGCAAAGGTTAAATGTAAGGCGCTCGAGAACGCCGTAGGGAACCCAAACTTCAACCACAACTGCTTTTTCCACTAACATCTGTAACTCAGTGCTTTGTTATAATAATAATAATAATCTTTGTAACATGTTTCTGAGTTTTTCTGTCTGTACTCGAGGATGCACCTCATTCCCTCAGATATAACATTTGAAGGACCATACCACCCATTTTGCATGTTTGAGCCTAATATATTCAATTTTCATACATGTTACGTTACTGACAATCATTTCCCAAAGCATACTACTGGAACGGTGAATTAAAAATGTTTTTCCTAGCTATTAAAATCAACTTGTTGATACTTGAAACGTTCTTGGTATAGGTAATCCATCATCACGAACAAGGCATGTATTCAGGGTTTTTTTTTTTTTAGAAGTTACATAATTTTAGTGTTTAAGCACAATAAAAAATGTGGAGTGAATGTATGTCTCCACCGGGGAATATAGTCCCAAAAGAAGACCTGCATTTTTGGAAAAATTTAAACAACCATGACTTCATAAGGCGTTTTAACTATTAGCAGGAGAAACATGGATTTTTAAGGTGGATGTATCACTTGAATATTTGATTTGAAAGATTAAGAGATTTTGCAAAATATCAGGAAAGGTGAAATATGGTTTTCCTTTGGGAAATTATTGTCACGTAACATATATGAAAATTGAATTAGGTTTAGGCTTAGAATTAGGCTCAGACATGCAAAATGGCTGGTATGGTCCTTTAAATGACTTGCTGTTTAACCGAGATAATGGATTATTTATCTAGCATTCAACAGCTGCAACAGGTATGGTGTCAAAGCCTCAGGGTTTATGTAGCTCTACGCTAACAAAATAATCATTTTATCTGGGTTAAATTGATAAGGATTTTGGCAGACTGTAGATGATGTCATTTTTCTGGATGATTATTGATCTTATATTAATATAAAGTTAATAATTTTGGGAGTGGAGACCACGCCTCTAATCACCTGTTCAGCCTACATATACCAAACCCATCTTTTTCTGTTTCCTCGACTCACCCATCATTCATCCTTTTATCCCACTCATCCCTTCATCCTCTCATCCCTCTTAACCTATCCACTCACCCTCTCATCCATCATCCATTCCTTTCCCCCTCTTCCCTTTTACCTATCACCCTTAAAACGGCTGACAGACGGATCCCCACACAGTCTCTGAGTGTTTACTCATCCATCCCAAACCTTATCCATCCCCACAAATTCATCAACCTTCAAATTTGACCTCATTACTTTCATTGCCAGCTGTTTGTACAGGGCTGGTTATCATTCACAAAGCTCTTTGATTTTAAAAAGAAAATGACTTGCATTACCTGTATATGCACCAATACTAACTACAGCCTCAAAAATGACTGTCAACAAAAATGGAATTTTATACATTTCACAAATAGGATTTATTACGGGCTGTTTTGTGTTGGATTTGATTGTGCAGGTCAAAGCCACACATTTTTATTTCATCTCGTTTGATTGTGTTTTTGACTGAATAATGCTACTCACTCATGCTGAATTCTCAAAGATTTCACATTTTCTTACTGTTGCAGAATCTTTTTTCTATGTTTTGATTCTCAGTCTGAACCTGATTAAGTCTCACAGAACCTGCAGAGTCCTGGTCCAATCAGGTCCCATCTTGTCAATTTATTTGCTGTTTTTTATTCATTTCAAAATTTACATCATTTAATATGACAAATAACAAAAAAAATAAAGGAGGTAGGAGGAGAAACAAGCGCTCTGATTGGCCGGTCATCATTATTCAGTGTTTTTTCATTTCTGTGTAATCGAAGCTTTCTGCTCTGTGTCAGGTTTAATAATTTGTCAGATGGGAAAATTAGCATCTGTCCTCTCAGAGGGGAAAACCTGACATAGGAACAACTTTAACATTATTGTCATCAGTTAATCATCTTATGGTATTTATATCTCACAGTAAAAACTTGAGCTGCTGAGGCTTGAAACTAAACCTAAGGCAACATTTACGCTATTAAGTATTGATCCCCAATTCTGATATTTGGCCTTTATCTGACAGGCAGACATTTTGACAGGCTCTTTCAGTCTTCTTCATTAAGTGGCCCTTATCTGATACCTGTGTTTACACGGTTTAGTCCTGAACCAACCACACAAATGGTTTGATTTCCAAGACAGAAAACAACAGACAGAAATGAGACAAATAAATTAAGCTACTGCACTCTGAAGCATCTTTAAAGGCCTGCAATTACTTAAATTTTAGGGTACAGAAGGATTCGATGTTGCAGCTTGCAGCAATGTGTGCTGCTACATCATTAATATGCAGACAAAGTAGAAGAGTGTCGGAATGATGAGAAGATTCCGATCTGTGTGTTTAGATGAGTCGCCTTGTCAGATATCTGACACATTTCAGTTTTGTTTTCAGAAATGGATGTGGCCCGATCAGAGAAGTAGGGAAGAGGATTAGGGTCACTTGAAAAAAAGAAAGAAGAGTTCTGAGATTAAAGTCAGAATTCTGAGAAAAATGTGAGAATTCTGAGATTAAAGTTAAACGTTTTTCTCAGAATTCTGACTTTAAGAGTTTTTTTTCAAGTGGCACTAATCTTCTAGAGAATATCCCATATGCTTATTTTATTTACTGTTAGAGTTAACATGTTCATAACACATATCTAAAAGGTGCCACAAGAGCGAAAAAAAAAAAAGAACTGTGTCACTTCTGTTTATGTAGCTTAAGTAGGTTTGTCAGGCTCTTTTTCTTAAGGACCACCAATAGTGAACACTAATGTGAGACTGAAGCTGTACGTGGATGGGATGCTTCAGATTTTGCATCACATGGTTCAGATGAAATGAAAAACCATGACTCTGTGTATCTGGGGATTCGAAACTGATTCAAAAATATCAGATCTGTGACACGTGGGAAGAAAAAAAAATCTGAAACCAGACACTTTCTGCTGCAGTGTGAAGAGCATCAGCACTCTTATCCTGAGCAGCATTTTTTTTAGAACCATAGAATAAGCTTTAATTCTTTTAACTTTGCATTTACGAGATTATCAACTTTCTCATAATAAAACTGCTAATTCACCATTACCATCTGTCTGTGCAAGTCAGGCTTACGTGATCTGTGACCTAAACTTTCATATGTAATGTAAATTCCCACACTAACCTGGTTTCAAGTGCACGTACCTTAAAATTCTGTTACATACTGACTGTCCAAACAAAACCAGTACTTAAAAAAAAAAACTTTTATTAGTATCTCTTTATACTCAAATTCTGGAAAAAAAAAAAAAGAACACACCCAGGGTGATTTGTATTTCTGATACTAGCAGTTTTACCCACCACAGAATACAGTGGAGATCAGGATTCATACACAGTTTCCATTGTGAATCTGCAGCCCTTCATTCCTAAACTGGATTTACAGATTTTGGTCTGTGTGTTTTGTTTTGTTATGATGACACACACTTTCACATCATCAAACATCACAATGTGAAATCACAATATTCTGGGGGAGTGACATGATACTGGATCTGACTAACATTTGTTTCCAGAGCAGCAAAGATATTTTGTCCTTGAAACCAACAAAATCATTAAATTCAATCTCTGTACATTTCTGCAGAGGAGGGAACACTGCAGGTTTTGGGTTTGATGGGGTTCATGTTTAATTCAAGAGAATAAACTGGAATCTCTTGGCTTTGTTGATGCAGGAAGCGAAGGACTCAGCAAAAACAAACATCGACTTCGGATTCAGGTTTTACTTTTTGCCTGATTTCTTGATGCCGCCACTACCTGATAGAGGAGATAAGGACAAGAAAAAAATATCAGGCACAGAGAAACCAAAGCGAACCTGATTAAAGAGTCTCATCACAAAACCTCTAATTAAAAAGATGAAAGCAGATAAATGAATCCTCTATGTGTACAAGTCAACTGTGAATGACTTCTTTTTTGTGTAGAAAAATTGTGTGAAGGAGTTTTCATTTTAAAAAAAATGTAAGTTTGTAATTTATCATGAAATTTAGCAGTAATGAAGGTGAATTGGAATATATATGTAACAAATCCAAAATGCTAACATGTAGCTTCAAGATTCATTTATAAACTTTTTTACTATCGCATTTATCACTTTAAACTTTAAGTTGTTGTTTCATATGGCTTTGCTGTGTAAGACAGTCAGCCTTAAGGAAGGCATCATAAATACTTTGATGACTGACTGACTTATTTTTCCTACAGTCTGTAGTCTTACTTAAAGGTCCTTTTCCTGAAGCTTTGGCCTTCAAGGCCTCCAAGGCCTTCTGGTCCTCCTTTTGTTTCTGCTTGAAGGCTGCATCTTCCTACACACACACAAAAACAACAGTTTTGGATCCTCTATCATTTGTGAATACAATCCCATAAATGTCTACTCATTTCTCCTCATCTTAGGCCAGCCTCTAAAAACACAAGACCACTCAGAGTGTATACCTCCTCTAACGTTGAACAAAATGTAGAAAAAAAAAAAAAAAAAAAAATCTGTCTTGTCTCTAATAATGTCTTTTATTTTTATTACTTTATATTTAGAGAAAATGGAAACTTCACACAGAAACCAGCTTAAAACATTACACAACAGCTGGCTGAGGGAGGCATCTACAGTATCCATGGTGACGGAGGTGAAATGACAATGACAGAAACCTTGTGTCTAATCCCATATTACAGTGTGTGTGAAAAGGAAGACTTACTTCATCCAGCTCTTTGGCCTGTTTCTTTGGTGCCTTCAGTGGTTTCTTCTTGCCTCCTGAGGAGAATAAACACACATTATACTTCACTGTCTACATGAAACACTGAAGAAAAGCCAAACTTCTTTTTGTTCCGTGAAGACAGTCACACATCAAACTCTGCTTAAAAATCCAGCAATTCCATGCACTAAACTAATACATTTTGAGCTTGCCACATAAGAGCTGTGACATTTTTTGTGGAAGTAATACAATCCCATTTCCAAACTAATATATAATTGTAAGGTAAGGAACTATTTTTTCCTTTTTCATGTGTGGAAAATGTTTCCAGTTTTGTTAGCAATGATAAATGCTGCTTTGCTTGTTTACTTCATGAACAAAATGTCATGCAACCTTTAAAAAAAACTAAAAAACTGCTCTTCAGTATTGGTAGTCGCATTTAAATAGTATATACTGTGTTTTAATTAAGTGTCAATCGGGACAATTCTTACATTTTATCACGAAATATACTGTAGCTTGTGTTTTTACCGATAAGCAAAAATACGTGAAAATATCAGATTTACAAATTAAATTCGGCATCAGAATGCTACCGGAGCTCGCGCTTTAGCAGCTGTTAGCTAATGTACCCAGCAGAACACCAAACGATGAATTTTGTTTCGAGGATTGTTTATCGTGACAGAATTTTCCAGATGATAGTCTGAAGAAATGACGTCTCACCTTCCCTGCTAGACATTTTCAGGCTTGTTACAGCTGTTATATATTAACACGAAGCGTGTTTTGTTCAGGAGTTAGCCGGCTGTCTCTCTAATCCGCGCTGTTAGGACCCTTGTAACCTTTGACCCGGAAATAGGACAACTGTTTCCTGCCTGACCGCAAATGCACCCGGCGACTTATTGCATTTAATAGCAACATCATGCTAACACATGTTAGTTAGCCAAACAAACTTCACTTTTGTGATAGTGCTTGACGACATCGACGAACCGGTATATTTATTTTATTTCAGTTTATTATGTAATAAACTATTACTGGACACGACACAGATGGTTTTATATTTTGAAAATGTCAGTTTTGGTAAATGTCAGCTCGCGGAGCTAAAAGCTAATTAATGTGATTTAGCAGGAAGGTAACCTGACCTTAAGGAAAATAGTAAGTTATAATTTAAAAGAAATAATCTTTTTTCACTTTCGCCGTGGATTCATTAAATGCATGTTGTATTAGTGGTGTTTTGCTTATGATGAGAATAGTTCATATATGGAGGGCGAAAAAATGACTTTGTGGTGTGTTCATGTACAAAGTGGAAATGATCTCAGGTTGTATTGGCCTCAGTTTTTTACGTTGTATATTTAGAAGCAGTTTGGTATTAACAAGAAGTACACAGATTGGTTGGAAATAAGGCTGTGGCAAATTTTATACATTATTTTTCTTGTTGATTATTTTATGGTTAATGATTGATACACACACACACACACACACACACACACACACAAAGGTTCATCGCAAGTCCAAAGTGATTAAATTCAGATTTAACATTTTGTCTGAACAACATAAAAAAGAAAAACTGGAACCAGCAAATGTTTGGCCTTTTACTTAAAAAAAAAAAAAAAAANAAAAAAAAAAAAAAAAATACAAACATCATTAGTCAATGCAGCTTGTAACTGAATAATTTCTGTTGACTGATTTAGCACCAGTTAGTACTTGTTGTGATATGCTTATTTAATTTTTTTTGTCATTGTTGTCACAGGTGCCTGATCTCATGTCTGCTCTGTAGCTGCTGTGAGGGTGAAGCTCTTACTTTGTATTAGCTGCTGTTCTGACTCCTGCTCTTCTCAATGAGGTAACAAGTAAATATAATAAGTCAATTAGTCAATATATCCACAGTAGAGTGAGATGAGGAAAAAGATTGTAATATGCAGGTTGATGTCCCTGTGACAGCAAGTGGAGCTTGACAGGAAACACTAGAGAATATAAAGGACAGCCAAGGTCAATGACCTCAGAGTTCTGTCAGTTTAACATGGGTTCAAAGATTCATGAATTGAAGCAGGAACATGATGGTTAGCAGTCTTATAGCAGTCTTATAGTGACCAACAGATCCTGTATTTCATGGGCAGCCAGTGAAGTGAAGTCAGAACAGAAGAAACCTGAGCTTCATGGCCGGTTCTGTATAAAAAGTGATGATGGTGATTCATATTTGTGCGTCAGGTACAGAGGAGCTCAGATCGGCTTCTGGAGTTATGGGTATTGCCATTTGTACCGACACTCCCTGCCTGGATCTTTCTCCAGCAGGATTCATCTCATTCGAACTTACAGCGCCCACCAGCAGCCCAGCTCCACCCCACCCGCTAACCCCACCCCTCCTGAGAAGAAGGGAGGAGCTGAGGTGGTGAAGGAGCATGCCCTGGCTGCTTTACAGGTACAGAACCCCTCTCTCCCTTCCTGTGTGTAACTCCTTCCAAACCGCTTGCAAAAGCTTTGTGTGCATTAACCTGCACTTAAGAAATCAGGTTATTGTTGGCTTTCTGTTAAAGGGTATAGAATAAGAAAACTCATTGCCTTAATTGGCCAACGCTGTTAAGAGAAACCTGGCTTACACTGCTAGATTTCTGCTGGTAAAAGCTTTCTTTGGCACATACATACATCTGTAACCTGATTTCTGATGAGGTTTTACAAATGAGAATATGTATGAGGCAGTAGGACAACAGCCTACAACCACGTAAGACAATTACAAATAACAATAAACAGTTAAAAAGTAGATTAAAACTGTATTTAAAAAAAAAAAAAAAAAACCTTTAAAAATAGACCCAGTTCATTTATGCATGGGTGAAAGGAATGCAATGCAACCACAGACTGCCCTGCTGGCCACTGAGCAGCTCCACTGCAGCATAAGGTACCTAGTGATGGTGAAACGAGGCTTTATGAACTCTGAACCTTTTTGAACCACAGTATTGAAAATCGGTTCATTGCGCACGTGGGTGACATCAGCTGGTACAGTGGTTGCTGTGCAGCCAGATGAAGCCTTGCATATGTGATGCAGCTTGCATGTGTGCTTTAAGAAGCTTTCTTAACTTATGTTATGAAAATTACATAAATTGCAGGCAATTTAACTTCATTTTATATGTCTCTTGTGTGTTTCTGTTTTGCCAAATATATATGCTGTATATCCTAAATAAAATATTGACTAAGTAATCATTTCATCTATTAAAAAAAAATACTTACATCAGATTTTGAAATGGATTTATCATTATTGAGTCTAAGTTACTGGACAGAGGAGATATTTACAGGGTGCAGTGATGCAGTAGATGTGTTTGATGTGCTGTCTTTTTTTTTAATTTTGTGATATTGTGCTTGGTGTGCTGTACATTACTAGACAATCCAAAAGCACAACTCACTCACAACAACGACAGCTATTATCAACACCCAGTACGCCTGGTACAAGACGTAAAATGCTGTTTCAGCCATCTTAAACACACTGTGTATCGCACCAGAGTTTCAAAGCTCCACTTATCAAACCAAACCAGTCAGCTGATTCAGTCTGAATGAAGCAGTGAAGTGGTTCAGACGTCATTGGTTACATGATTTTTACCCAGAGTGAAGCAAGCTTCAGCACAGTGCTTCAAAAAAATACCCTTTTGAGTTTGAAGCGTGGTTTGGAGCACCGCAGTCAAACATAACATCACTAGAGGTACCTTGCTCAAGGGCACCTCAGTGGTGAGGATGAGGCAGGTGCTGCTCATTCACCTCCACAACCCTGCCGGCCTAGGGACTTAGGTCACAAGCCCACTTCTCTAAACTTTAGAGCCTAAAGGCGCTATTGTGAGTCTTTCAATCCAAATACTTAAATCTCTTTCTGTCCTTCTCCTCCAGTATGTTGGTGAGTTGGGGCGACAGTGGGGTCAGAGGTCAGCTAAGACGGCCACAGCCACAGTCAACTACTGGTGGGAGAGGTACGAGGAGTTTGTGGGACTCACTGAGGTCCGTGAGGCCCAGACCAACGTCACTGAGGTAAGCAGGCAGTAACAACCTTTTCTTTCCTGTTTCTGTTCTGGTGTTATGTTTGAACTTGTAGTTTTTCTCTCTTAGTGCACATTTTTCAACTTTCAAAAATCAGATCAGTTGTTACACAGGACAAAGTCTCAGATTCTGTAACCTCTGTTTTTATCCCTTCGTTTATTTCACCAGTGTTGGTTGCCACATTAGGAAGTGGGAAGGTGTTTCATAACTATTAGATTTTAAGCTTTGCATCTTGGTGCAGTGAAATGATCTCATATGGCTCATGGTCGCCCTTCATCGCCTTAGACGTGACCTCAGTTGATTACAAAATAACAGATCATGAGTAACAGGTCTGAGGGTGTGTGCTTGTTCCAGGCTGAGGCGGCCTTCATGGTGGCCAGAGGGATAGTGAGGGAGGCCCATGCCAGCCTGGAGGCCCTGCAGGTCAGGCTGAAGGAGGTCAGAGACCGGCTGGACAGAGTCTCCAGGGAGGAGGCGCATTACCTCGAGCTAGCCACGCTAGAGCACAAACTGCTACAGGTTAGCTAATGCATAAACACATAGTCACCAGTTTATTTGCAAAAATTTACAAAAGCAACAATTCTTTGCATTTAAGAAGCTGGAATGAGGCAATTTTTTTTTTGTATTTTTGCTTGATAAATTACTTACACTATGTAGTGTTTATCCGAATTGTTGATTGATTTTACGTTGTATCATAATCATTTGTTTAGTCAATTAATCATTTCAGCAGTAAAATAATGAAGTAACCTTTGTGTAATAATAACTGCAACAACTAAATAAGTACATCCAGTTAAGAAGCTCAGCTCAATCACGTATCAATAACTGATAATTAATTATAACTTGGAAAAAGAAGCGTAACAAAGACCCTCCCAGTGCTCACGATGTCTCCTGACCACAGGAGGAGCGGCGCCTCCGGACAGCCTACGAGAGCGCCGAGGGCTCTGAGAGGGAGCGCTTCTCCTTGTTCTCAGCAGCCGTCAGGGCGAGCCACGAGAAGGAGAGGACGAGAGCCGAACGCACCAAGAACTGGTCCATCATCGGCTCTGTGCTCGGAGCCCTGATCGGGGTCATGGGGTCAACATATGTCAACCGTGTCCGCCTGCAGGTGAGCGTGGGCGAATATAATGCTGTGCGTGATTTTTCTGCCATACCAGGGTTTACATTCAGGCGCAAGGTGATCCGGTGTGTTGTCAGTACCCCAATTTGCTATTTTTTTTTTCCATTTATTGGAATGTTTTAATTTTGATTTGCCGATTAAAGCACCTTGTAATGTTATTTTCACGGTGCTATGTAGGCCACATGTTATATAGCCAGCAGAAAGATGCAAACAGATGTGGCTTTGCTATAGGCGACCATGCATCCACTCAAGTACAAAATTTGTGTCTATCCCAAGCTGACTTCATTTTATTACATACAGAGACGAGTTAAAAAAAAAAAAGAGAAGACATCCTTAGTTCTGAAATCAGCCTGACTTTGAGATGATACATACATATATACGTACATACATGTTTGTGGTGAATAAACACGGACTGCAGAAACTCCGGTGACGAGTTCACTTTGCGTTCAGTCTGTAACTGGACAGTTTTGCCAACAATCAGAGATGTTAGAGGGAATGATTCCTCTGTCAGATCTGCACCAGCTGAGCATTTTTTATCAGAATTTTTTATTTCCTGCCTAAAGTTAGTCATATTCTGTATCGATATAACTTTAAGATAATGATGAAATATTCATATCACCACATGACTAGTTTTAGCATTAAATATTATAGTGGTTTTGTTTTTAAGCATTGCATATCTTTGGGTTTGTTTCAGCTAACAGAGGAAATATTCATGCTTTGTCTGTAGGAGCTGAAGAACCTGCTGCTGGAAGCCCAAAAAGGCCCTGAGAGCCTGCAGGAGGCCCTCAGGGTGCAGGCCGGGAACCATCGCTCCCAGCAGGGTGAGCTTCAGACTCTCATTGACAGCCTCAGGGTCACTCTGATGGACGCCGTCACACCGAGGGACAGCAGCCTTCAGGAGAAGGGGGCTCCAACCCCAGACTCATCTATGATACCTCTTTCTGCCTTAAAGGAGCTCCACAGAGGCAGCCAAAGAACCGAGTCCCTCCTGGAGTCCCTGCAGCCACATGTGGGACAACTGGAGACGGGACTCGGCAGGCTAGAGAGTGAACTGTCAGTGGTGAGGGGACTGATAGAGACCAGCTCACAGGCAGCAATACAAGCCGGGGCAAGAACAGAGACGCCAGAAATACCAGCGAGACCAGAGAGACCAGAGACCCCAGTCCAGCGGGAGTCTGAGGCAGTGGTGAAAGGCCTGGAAAACACCCAAAGGATGCTGGGAGAACAAATCAGGAGAAACACAGTGTATAACGCCGTGCTAACCTACACGGCCTCAGTCATCACCGTGTCCGCTCTCTACCTGCTGCTCAGAGGGACCGGATAGAGAACCTGCCGGATCCCAGAGTTACACACTTTCTGGTTTACATTGATGGATTTGGTCTGCTTACTGTTCTACAGAGCCTGAGAGAGGCCGCGGTTCCTCGTGATTTTTTTTTAAATCCTGTAATATCAAGATCACAAGTTTAACACGGAGAACTCAAATAGTATTATTAGCAAAAAAAAGGAGAACACATGAAAATCTATGATGTTCACAATGTTAATTCCAATTAGCATTTAGATTTAATTTAATAATAATGTTGGGAAGTGACATGTATCTGTGGCCATTTCAGGACATCTTAAACTCGGCTTGTCAGGCTCAGCTCAGCTAGATTTCATTAGTTTAACCTGGACTCCATCAGCCTGAGTAGCGCTTGGTTAGCCTCACCAGTTAGTTTAGGTGTAACACACTTAGGGTTAGCATGCTAAAGAAAGCTTGTGTATCTGTAGTAAATGGAACTTTCAGAGCACAAGATTCACTTCTACTTCCTTTTCATTAGTATTCCAATACTAGTGTAAAACATTGGTAATGCTAGCATCAGGCTTCACTTTTAACTGAGTCCAGAAAGGGAAGCTAAGTTCAACAACGTCCAGCTTTTCTTGATCTAACATGAGTCAAATCTGACCACATGGAGCCGTGCCGGACAAGCCAAGTCTGTGATTTCCAAAAAAATAACCACATGTAGTTTTTATTCCTTTCAAAGCTTGCTCAGCCTTGTAATCCTCAACCCAATCACATGTTGTCTCCCTGGTTCAAGGCAGGACCAGACCTTCTCATCATGATCCCAACTCTGAGTATCATTCCCATCATTCCCAATTTCATCCAAGATGAAACAGCAGGATTCCCAGACAGCAGTGAAGGGTTGAGATCACAAGAACCCACAATATTTTAATTTTGGTTGTTTTCAACATATAATTCAGATTTTTTTTTAATGTGTATTGCGATTGAAGTGACAAGAAACTATATATGTGAAATAGGAGAACAAAAGCTTAATGTGTTGATACAAACAACAGAACGTAAAATAAATTTTATGCAAATTGTTAATGGAACAGTGAAGAAAACTTGCATGTTTAGCAGACGCCTTAAAAGTTTCTGAGGAGGTAGACATCACCTGCCTTAAATCACTGTAATACTCACAGTCCTGTCCATTAAAAAGAAAAATGCTAATGAAATACTTAATAATGTAAAAAACTGTAGGAAAATGTCAGTGCAGAGAAATTCATTTTAATCTCCAGCACTGTGTCTGAATGTGTTGCGTGTTATCCATGTTGTCATCATGTTGTTGCCATGTTGCACTGAGCTGGGTTGATTGTTGTCTACTAAATATTCACATGGACCAACACTTTATGTTGATTTATTATTTTCAGAGTGTGTGTGGGTAGAGTGTGTGGGTAGAGCAGGGACAGATTCCAGCATCCCACAGGCAGCTATAGTAAATTCCTTTCAGGCAAATGCAGAAATAGTTATTTTCTACAAACTGATCAGCAGATTGATTGACTTACTGACGTGATGAAGTGCCTGACTGAACAGATACATGAAGATTCAGGCTTAAGTTTTAATGAATCACCTTTTTTTGTTAAAGGATCATACCCACCATTTTAAATGTTTGAGCCAATATATTCAATTTTCATACACACACTACTGATAATAATTTCCCAAAGGATACTACAGGAATGGTGAATTAATTTTTATTTTTCCTACCTTCCAGACCACCATTGGTTTCAGTTCATTCTGCTATTAAAATCAACTTGTTGATACTGTAAACATTCTTGGATAGGTAATCTATCATTGCAAACAAGACGTGTATTCAGGTTTTTTCGAAGTTTTGTAATTTAAGCATTTAAGTGCAATAAAAAGCATGGAGTGCATGCATGTCTCCACCAGGGAATATAATCCCAAAAGAAGACCTGCATTTATCAAAAAATTTAATGATTGTGACTTCTTAAGGCTGTGTAACTATTAGCAGGTGAAACATTGATTTTTAAGGTGGGTGTATCGCTTGAACATTTGATTTTCAAAGATTAAGACATTTTGCAAAATATCAGGAAAGCTGAAATACAGTTTTATCCTTTGGGAAATGATTGTCAGTAACGTAACATGCATGAAAATTGAATATATTAGGCTCAAACATGCAAAAGGGATGGTATGGTCCATTAAATAAAAACAACTTTGCATGAGAGGGTATTTTAAATGGATATTGTAATTCCAAAAGCGACCAGTAGAGGGCAGCAACCAAACGTCTAATATGCGAAACTTGTCTCTATTAAATCTATTTTCTCTCTCCTTTCTCTATTTATTTCTTTAGGCTTTAGCTTTAATGAGTCACATTTAAAAAAATAACAATAACTACATGACAAAAAGGTAGTTATCTTTTTTTTGGCTTTATTTTAGAATGGATGTCGTAGTGGTGTAGTTCCAACAGCGACCAGTAGAGGACAGCAAGCAAACGGCTAATATGTGAAATCCCTCTCTCTCTCTCTCTCTGTCTCTCTCTCTCTCTCTCTCTCTCTCTGCCNTATGTGAAATCCCTCTCTCTCTCTCTCTCTGTCTCTCTCTCTCTCTCTCTCTCTCTCTGCCAGCGTCAACGACGCTTCATCAGCAACAACAGGATTTGTGTTTGTCATGCATTTGCCAAAATATAATCCAAAATAGCTGTTTCTATCTCTTGTCTATTGTCTGGTCTATTTCTGTACCTGCAAATCTTCTGCCTGTAACGTCTCGTAGTAAATCCTCCACGCCAGGTGTCCCGTCTTCATTTAGCTCTGAGTGACACTTTGGCTGAGCCTCTGTAGGACAAACAAAGACAAATACCAGTGGTCTGCATTCTTGACACTAGGCTGTTAGTAATCCAGGAAAGGAAGTTTATTCTGCTGATACAAACCTGACAGATTACAAACCTGACAGATTTTCAGTGCAGGTAAAATTAGAAATGTGCCTCTCAGTGAGACATAATATTGTATCTGAGGTTTAAAGGACCATACCACCCATTTTACATGTTTGAGACTAATATATTCAATTTTTATACATGTTACGTTACTGATAATCATTTCTCAAAGGATAAAACTGTATTTCAGTTTTCCTGATATTTTACAAAATCTCTTAATCTTTCAAAATCAAATATTCAAGTGATACACCCACCTTANGGGGGGGGGGGGGGGGGGGGGGGGGGGGGGGGTGTTATACACATATACATACATACATACATACAGTATACACACATGCACTGTATATACACATACATACACACACCTTCATCCTTCATATACACACATGTACACACATATACACACATAGATACACACACATACACACCATCTACACATACGCACACACGTGTGTGTATCTGTGTGTACATCTGTGTGTTTATATGTGAGTACACACGTGCATGATGAGTTGGTGGGGGGGG